>CAJPEX010001555.1:0-55093 GCA_905338405.1 Notodromas monacha
CAACGATAATGGCACAACTTTGCCCCTTTTTGAATCTGATTTAATCAAAGTCCAATTGATCCTGAACATCATACGGAATCCAAGAAGCACGTTCGAATGCCTTTGTGCAAACTTTCAGAATCGAAACTTTCATGCTGTCAATCCTCAAAATCTAAATTCCGTGTATTTCTAGTTTGTCCGCATACCATATATAGTCTTGACGGTTTTTTGAAAATTCCAAACTGTCGATTATCGATAAATTCAAGAAAATCGAATGGTACGCATTTTTACATGACATTACTCTTGGATTAAGGAAGTTTGAATATCTTTTCGTCGACTTCCGATGTACCAGCTGAACTTATAATTACTTTGAACCGGAATGTTGGAAACTTGATGAATAGACTGTAGTTTATAATGAATCACGAAATAATACAGAACCCAAAACAGGTTGGAAACATAACCACTAATTCCAGAACCAGATTAAAAACCCAGTCGAACAACAAAAAACTCTCCCGCGATCAATTCATAATTAGCAACTTCAGTTTTTAAGCGAATATGAGCACAATTTCACTTGAAAGATACAAACAGATTTGCATAATTTTAAAATACATTTTACAACTTATAAGCATTGTTACAATAGTACGTCTTTAAAGTGAAATTGTACAAATATTCATCATGAATTGATGACAAGAATTTCTTTGGAGAAAGTTTGCAGTTTGACTTGAATTTTATATGATGGGGCCATGGATTTTATGTTTCTTCTTTCAATCAAAACTCAAATTGAATTTTAACCCTGGTGCAAAAAAGTTGGGATATTTTTACAAAATGTTGTGCAAATTAGCACTGACAATTAAAAAAAAATTCGATTTTTGCACCAAGGCCCAAGTCCAGAAAAGACCAATATTTATTTTATAATCCTGCTGAAAAATTTGCCTTAAAAATAAAAAATCCTCACTCAAGGTTATTTTTTTTCAGGAATTCCTTGCATAGGATTAGCATTAGACATTTTGGAATACAAAAGGATTCACTCTTCCTGGATTTTTCCCAACTTAACTCTTTGCAACCTGGGCTCATTTCAGTAACCTTTAGTCAAACTGAAATGCACTGCCCCCCCCCCACCAAATCCAAACTTTGCTGCAGGATGGCCAAGAATCATCCACTTTCCAAGGGTTGAAAAAACCCACAGTTGCTGCACACAACCAGTGATCTGGAATTTTTTTGCTTTTCTTTAGGCTGTATATGTACTTCCAAGACTGCGCAAAACAATGCCCAGAAGTTCTCATCCCTTCTCAGCATCAATTAACAGCTGCTGATCCGGTTCCCATCAACTCAGGCCCAGACTCATCTTCAAGGAATCTGCGGCGGAACAGGAGCATCGCGGAAACTATACATAAAAACAAAGCAATCATGCAGCGAATAAAAAAAAGGGTTAAAACAAAGAAAATCCTTTCTTCGTGTGTTCCAATACATCTCCGAGAAGCAGAAGCAACAGCAAAGAAACAGCGTCCTTCCATTCAATCAAGTGTGCCCGAGAAGGACGATGAAATCCTGGGTGCGACACTCCCATTAGTCGGATGTCGTTCTTTTCGCCGCCGACGAGAGGCCCAAGTATAAACTTCTTTTTTTTTTTCGTTTAGAAAAAAAAGAAGAAGAAAACTGAACAAGAAGGGGAAAGCAACACTTTTCGGGATCCCCCAGCAGCAGCAGCAGCAACCCGTGTGTATATATATACACGAGCACGTAATGTAGAAACCAACTTTTCCCGACGGTGACGTAGATCTAATTTCCTGTCAAACCGTCCCAGGATTTCTTCTCTTGCTTTCGGCAAGGCCATTTTTGTTCATCACGTGTGTTTGATGGAAGCGAAAACTCGACCGAAAATACGAGGGTTTTTCCTATACCTTGAAATTAATCTTGAAAAATCAATCAGCAACGGCAAATAATGCAGGAATTATTATTTTTTGCATACATTATTCCTATCATTTAATAAAACGAGACATTACTCAACTAAAACATTTTCAAAAAAAAAATTTGATCACTGTCTGGTCAGTTCCAGATCGAATTGTAAGCAATTAAAGATGCATTGATTTTGCAATTTACATTTATCTATTCTGGTTGTTGGGCTGGAATTGACAAAAGTAAAATAAATGAAAAAATATTTGAAGACAGATTCAGCCAATATGCAGCTGGGTCCTCCTTACAGAACACTTTTCTTCACCAAATAAAAATAGGACCATCAATTTGGTAAGGATAAAACGTAATCAGAACTGACATGCCAAACAATTCTTCACAAAAAATGTTGCACAAAACACACACACACACAAGTCCTGCACAGAATCATTGAGTTCCTTCCTCTCTGAAATGTGGCACTCAGCTACAAATTTGGCAATCATTGAAGCTCAAGTTTCAGTGATGCTCCTCATCTCTGTCCTCCTCACCATCCAATTTGTCTCAAATGAGTCCAAATTGGTGCTAACACTGATGTCACATATTCAAAACTGGGTGCTATGATGCCTTGCTGCCTTGATGGTTGTGCAGTGGCATTTAGCGGCCAAACACAGCTGGCACTCAAGCCATTTTCTCTTAAAAAACCCTATACTGTATTATTAGAGATTTTAAGCTGCATTACAAACATTCCATATGCAAGAGATGTCTGAGTGCTGAGGCAGTTACCCAGCCTCCTTGAGAATTAAACGTTAAAAGTGCAAAACTACATTATGACTGCAGAAATAAGGGAAGCTGGAGCATCCTCAATCCATGGATGTTAAAAGAGGACTTCATTATTGTCTCTGATCACAGGTTTCATAAAGACAAAAATCACACAGACAATTAGCAATTACAATCTTGCATTGTGAAGTAAAAACTTGCTTTCAAAAAGAAATAAAATCAGCTAAGAAAAGATGCCTTGCCTATGCTGCAATTTCCAACATATGAATCTCTGAAGCAAATTACTCTGCAAATTTTTACACTTAGAAAATTCTGCAACATTGGAAATTGAAGCTGAAGATGTTCTCCAACTTATCTTTAATCATATACAAATTGACCTTATGGCAAAATGGCAAATAAAGGTGGTGCCTGCAATTCAACCCTAATCCATTGCTGGATGGGGGTCAAAGTGTAAAATGGTTGAATTGCAAGACACTGTTTGAAATTGAGGGCAAGCTGCACAAAAACACTATAAAAGAGGCTAAAACAGCCCCAATTTTGGGAGAGAGGTCAAATTGTGAGTCAACCTCCCCAGCAAATCCAACTGTTGAATTGTGCTGGATGGTTGAATTGCAAGAGGTCACATTGCAAGGTACCACTAGTAATATAATACAGTTCTTTTAGCTTCAAACTTTGGCACAAGAGGTTACTGCTGAAATACAACATCTCACGGGCAGTCCGCTTGATTCACAGCTCCATTTTTTTAAAAATTAGAAAGGCATAAACATCACTCTAATGATGCAATTTTATTTATTCTTTAAATCAGAAAATGGATGAAAAAATCAGTTCACCAAATAATTCTAGCTAGAAGAAAACTCTTCTTTTATAGTTTTCCAGATTCCGCAAAACTACGGGAAAATATCCGCACGCACTTTGCTTAAAAGAAGTAAGAGATGGTACAAAAATTCTAACATTTTGTGCGAGCATTAGGAGTACAGAAAATCTTCAAGTGATATAAAGGAACAAAACAGACACATTTAGTTCATCAGTGATGCTTCTTCACCTCATAGTTTAAAATTTTTCACGAATTGTCCTGATGCTTGCTGGAGAGTGAAAATGAAAATAAAATGTGCGAAATCAATATTCCATCAACACATTCTTTTCATGCTGATGCAAAATCACATAAACTAAAGAAATATGAGGTACTACGAAATAAAATCCTTCACGGCATCGAAGACACAATTGGCGACTTAAAAAAATAAAACTTTATAACGAAAATAGAAAAACCCTCGCACGCAAAAAAAAAGAAACACACACACTTACACATGGGACTTTCATTTCGCATTTCAATAATCCAGTCACTTGCCATTCGCTTCGCGTCGTCCAAAAATGCAAACGACGAAACCCGTCTCTCATCGAGATAACGCCCTCAATAAATTCCAAAAAAAATGCACAAAGGGTTCCTTTTCTGCGGGGGGGGGGTCTTTGTGGGGTTTCATTCTCCTGACCCGAATAATATAGCCTCACCCTGCGGGGCTCAGGAAGCCTCGCATCTTCAATCACACGAACGACCCAAATAACAAGTCCCAAGGATGAACCCCGGTCAACCCGGTTTCAAAAGCCCGCCATGCATGGGTAAACATAATTTCTTATATACTATAGACATCCACCGAATCCCAAGTCACAGTCCAGTTCAGTACTTTTGCACTGTCATAATACAGACAATTGTAAAAGAAGTCGAAAAATCCATTTCATGTGTAAGGGTAAATTCTTTTGCTATCATATGATAGGTTCTCTTTGCTTGTGGCAACATATGCGACAAAAGCTGGGACAATCATCGTGTGGCTATTGTCTGGGGGTTCTCCTGGATGAGGAACTAAGCAGCATTATTGTTTTGCAAAGTAGTACTTGGTTGGTGCTTGGGCCGGGAAAGGGAAAAGGTTGTTTTTCTTTCTTGCCAGATAGAGATTTGTTCTGGAAAGGAGGCCGTCATCAGGCAAAGCATCGTCGCTTTATTTCCCACTAATGACACGCCAGGCCCCATGGGGATTATCAGGGTCTTCATCAACGACGTCGTTCCGCTGCTATTCAGCAACTTTTCTTCACCACCTTTTTCTGATATTCCTTCTCCTCTCAAGAAACAATAACGAATCTTGGACAAGCTAAAAATATTCGACGTTTGAGAATTTCCTCTGCAGAAAAAAAATTTCAATTTTGCACTTTCTTCTTGTTTGGGAGAATTATGATCTCGGTTTAAATATGAGCATAAAGAAGAGCACCTTGATTTGTGTAAATACAGAAAATTCACAGGACCAGAGACATTTTGTTGAAAATAGGCATAGCATGGAGAGATAAACCCCCAGGACCAAAGAAAAAATTCTTATACAAACAAAATTGTTGTATAGACAAGATTTTTTTAGAGCAGTGTTCCCCTATACCATTTTGTGCCTATACATGCAGGCAAGCAAATTTCCCTAAAATTTTTTTGCAGACCATCCAATTCCCAAAAAATGTTCTGGAGACTCGCAAAGTTTCATAATACTTTTACAGACTTCCACAAAAATGTGCACCAGAAACTGATGAGATCTTACTGTGACCACCAGTGACATCTACCCACAATAAAGATATTTTCACCACAATATGGACAAATAAGATCAAGAAGGCATCACGCTGCACTACAAATTTCAGGCAACTTCTTCACAGTGAAAATATATTTAAAACTATCATTCTAGTGACAATTATCCCAACTCATGGCCAAATCTAAAAAAAAAAAATCTCAAGGTCTTACAAAAGACATATTTGAAGCACTACATATAATTCTCCAAAGTCAGGGGCAGCAACTTAATTAGAAGTTATTCCTTGGCGGAATAAACAGACCCTTTTTGATTAACAATGTTCAACAAATGATATGTACAGTACTGTACTTTCATATAAATATGATTATGACACTGTACATGCATATATAAAGGGCAATTCGAAAAAAGGAACGGTTCTGTCCTTTAAAAAAATGGAGAAGTGACTCATTCCAGGCACAATGCCTCGGGGATGGCCTGAGGATATCACGTTGGATACTGCAGTATTCCACATGTACATGTATTGGAAATGACAAAGTCTTGTTCTGGATCGCCGTTGATGAACTCCGAAGCCTTCTTTCTAGATATATATATAGAGGCAAGCGATTTGGCAGGAAAGGATCTTGCCAAAGTTCGTGCATAAATCGGAGAAAAAACCTTTCTTGGTTTCACTCCAGTTTCAATAATGAAGGACCCTTTTTCAAACCCCAACCCCGAACTCTATAATTCAAAATTTTTTTCTTGAGGAAAACTTTGCTTACTTTGAGGCAACACTTTTTCTGATCTTCTCAGAATGACATTTGCCCAGAGAAAAATAAACGCATGCTATGGTGATTGCTGCATTGATGCAAGGATGTTCTTCAAATGCAAACCCTTCAATTTGAAATAGTTACATTCTAATTATACAAATGGTACTGAGCAATTTGACATCTTTATTGCAATGAAACCATCCCAAAGTTTGACCATCAACTTTGCTGAAAGGTTGGCTTTCAATTTCACCCTTCCTGCGCAATTCAACACGTGGAGAGACATAAAACGTCAAATGCCATATAGAAAACATGCCATTCAACATTGTCTTACAATTTGACTGCATTGGAATTGGACCTTAGTCCAGCAACATTTCATGATCAAAATGGCAAGGCACCACCTGTAACCTACAAATGAAGACTTGTCACATAAATTTCCTGCAAAATAAATTCTCCTTACAAAGCAACACCAAGATAACTATGGCATTTCTCAAGTTACGTAAAACCTATTATTTTAGTCTAAATGCCAGATTATGAGTAACCATGCTTCATTTTTGGCAAGGAACCATAGTCAGTTAATTTAAAAAAATATTTTTCAGAACTGGAAAATTGTTACACGCAGTTAGTACCTTTTAATTTGACCACACAAAAAATGTATCCATCCTCCAATTTGACAGTCAAGTGTGCTGGGAGACTGACTTACAGTTTGACCTCTGCCCCACAATATGACCCACAGAGGTATAAAAAATTTCAAATACAATATAAAAAAATGCATTTGACATTGCCTTGCAATTTGACTGCTTCACAATCTGACCCTAGTCCAGCAACTGATTAGGATGAAATTGTGGGGTACCCGTACAACCTATCTGAATTGTATTATTCTTGTGGCATAAAAGCCATGATGCATTTTTAATGCTGTCAAGGCTATATTGTCTACTCAGATATGTGCAGAGTTCAGAAATGGCAAAAGATGTTTTTGATATTTGAACAAATAAGGATAACCTTTTCTAAACCTTCAACAAAAAAAGCCCTGGAATCGAAAATTATGCACCCAATTCCTCTAAAGAGAAAATCGTTGACCAAAAACAGGCAGTTAACCCTTTATATTTCTCTTCCACTAAACCCCAAACCCAAGACAAAGTTCTCGGAAACAACCCATGGGGGTTTTCTTTCCCTCCCTTTTTTTCGGGGGGTGTGTCTCTGATCCTTTTCCCAGTTGATGCTTTTGTTATTGTGCATACGTATAGACGGGATAACGGGCAGCTATTGCGACGTATATATACGGGAACCCAAGCGATGGGGAAAGCTGCAGAAAAGCCGAATGTCTTAACCCACCAGCAGCAAGCGAAGGATTGAATCTCGGAAAACCACTGTATTATATGGCCCCAAAAATATATATCGTGATAATAGAATAAAAATGCATAAATTTGGGACATACACAAGACCCACATGGAATTGCTTGACGATCTTGGCTTTTCGGCGAGCCATTCTTTCCTTCTTCCGTTTCTCCCTTCGATACTTCGACGGATAAGGGATTTCCAAGACGACCAGAGAGTGTGTGACTCCAGTATATAGAACAAAAGTGAGCAACCCTGCTTTGAGCTAGATTACAGAATTAAAGAAAAAAAAAACTTAGCAATAAACGGCTGAAATACAGCAACGATCCCAGCTATTTAAAATCCTAAGTTCCTCGAATTTAGCCCGACTAACATTTCTTCACTCCCAGAAGAAAGCACATGAACCTGGTTAGCGAGAGAATGCAGCAAAAAAGCTAATAATTGACAAAGAGACAGAAAGCTAAAAAAAAAAAAACAGAGACCGGAAGACAAGTGGTATCTCCACCTCGTTTCAGAAACATCTTCGCATCAAGGACACCATAGTTTTCAGCAGAGACAAGAATAAATGGAGTGTGTGCAAGTAAAAATAACTTGATCCTGGCACGTAAAGGCACGTCGTCCACCCGCAAGAATGAACAAAGCCAAATGAAAATCGGCAAAGGGAAGGACTCACGTGTTCGTGGAAAAATTTTCAGGCTGCTTGCTGCCTGCAAAAAGACATAAAATGAATGCAATTAGAACTCGGATTCGTCTTACACTGTTCAACCTCAATTTCTCAAGCTGACCTAAATCAAATACCTTCTTATGTCAATTTTTTCAAGTTCCTCTCTGAAAAAAAAAATTGAAAACCTCCCCAACTCAAAGGTGTTCCTAATTAAACCTTGGTAAGTCCAATTTTCTTTAGGCATTTTGGCTGGTATTTTATTGACCCAGGAAAGAGGAGAGCAATACAAATGTACCTTGATGCATTTTGAAAATGGGTGAAAAACTATTCGGGGAAATACAGTGGCCCCCCGCCTAACAGACCTCCTGTGTAAGGGATTTTTGCCAAACAGACCAGCTCTGCAAGCAGTTTTTCCTCCCGCTCAACAGCCAAAATCCGCCAAACAGACTTCTTTTGGTTTAAAATTAGTGTTAAAAATTGAAATTTTTAATTTTTTATGTAATTGAATTTGTGTAAAGGACTTTTTGTCCAACAGACTTGTCCCTTGCAGGAATCCAGTCCATTAGATGGGGGTTGACATAAACCCTTGCATCCAAGTTAAGCATTCTGTAAGCTCAGCCAAGAAGCAGTTAGCCTTTGGACATAGCAGCAGCCTCTTTTCCATCCCGGGGCAAAGTCAGACTTTTTCCTGATTGGCATGCATTATATTTTTGGATAAGGTTATGCAACCCCTTCCAGGTGGGGGAGGGCAAAGTCAGATTTTATCTGGGGATAACAAAATGCTGGGAAAGTCCTGAGTTGGACTTTTCTGCATTGACCTCTAATCTGAGCTCCCGGCTTTCAAGCTTAAATTTAATCTTTGAATGGGGAAACAACACAAGGACAGAGAAAAAAAAGGGAGCCTTGAAGTTTTCATTTTTTCATTTTCAGGTGAAATTTTTCTGTGGAAAATTTAAAAAATGCCAGGTTTTTTTCCAACTTTGCCCTGCACACACTGTTGGGGGTTTTTTAAACTCCACTCTTGAGTGCAACCAAAATCCACAAAAAAAGTCTGACTTTCCCGCAGAAGGGTTAAAGGCAAAAAAACCTTTGGTTAACAAACCATTCAGTTAACTAGCTTTTGGTTTTGATGAAAAACCCTCCAGCAGTTAACAAATCAAAATTTACTTGAAAATATTATTTCTGGAGAAAATCCAAAATTTGAAAATTCCAAACATGATTTCAAGGGTGAAATTTTTCGTAAAAGACATTTTCAAAAATTTACCTATGCACTGTGGAAGTCTAAGTGGAAAATAAAATTTGGTTAACAAACTTTTTTCTGGAACCAAAGACGTTTACAGTATTAACCTAGGGTCCATTATATTATTTAAATTTTCTGTAATTCTTATTTCTTTCCATCAACAAAATTTTTCCCCAATTCAAAACATGGAAACGAAATTTTCTGCTGGTCCCTTAAAGTTCAACTTTAAAAATCCCACTAATTACGAATGCATGATAAGCAAAGATGGCTTGCGAAAAACGATGCTCATGTTATTTTGCCCGGGGTTTTTTGTGCGTAGAATTTCGAAGGAAGCTCAAGCGGGTGTCAGAAAGACTGATTGACTACATTTGTCACGAACAAGATTCGGGTTTCTTGTATATTCCCAAAAGAATGAGGCAGAGATTCTGAAGATCCCACACAGATAAACGCTAACTGTCCCAGTGTTTCAAGGATTGCCTGACGAATTTTTCTCCCAGCTGCATGACGTCATTGCTTCTTTGCGTGCCAATTTTCTTCCATTTTTTTTTCTCTAAACAAGGCTGCTTGAGGAAAGTTCTTTGTTCATCGCCAGACTTTCTGGAATTTCAAATGATTTTTTGATGTACAGTTGTGAAACGAAAATATATCTGGAATCTATTACAATAAATTATGCATTTCTTCTCGTGAAGGAAAAAGGAATATGCAAAAGAAAGGGTTGCAAATTGTAATGAAACCTTAAAATCTATATTCTGTTCGAATTCCAGGAAAATCCCAAGGCTGAACGTCAGAACTTAACCTGTGAAATCAAGCTTAGCAGATTAAGGTTATGACCTTTTTCGATTAAATCCCGTCAACTATATGCTGATATAATTATTTGTTTTTCTTTTTTCTCCGAAAAATAGACTGAGTTCAGAAAATAGGGTTCTCTGGTCTGCACTGTTCATCAATCGAATCTTGTCCTTTTTTAAAATCGCTCGAGGGCATCCAATCTCTGCAAAAAGATTGGCCATATATGGAAATCAATCCACATTAGGTAAATCACGAAATACTGTACAGTAACATATATCTCGAAAATCAGACATTCATGAAAGGCACCTGATTATGGGAATCGGCATTCGAAGACACAATAATGACCTGAATTAAAAATCCATCAAGTCCCTCGATGGAAGTTCGATGCCCACAGTCTGTTTTACATTATTGAAATTTTATTCATTCTCTCGAAGAGGATATAAACTAGTTACTCGTACGTAGGCGGAAGTTTCGCAACGTGAATCAATATTGTTCTCGGCATAATCAGCGTGTCCTTGTCAATAAAATCAACCAATCTTGAAGTTTCCCAAGTGTAACTTTCGCATACACCATGTCACATTCCTCACAAGGACGACGTGCTTTCAATTTTAATTTCCCGAAAGTTGGACAACAGCGTTTCCGCGTGCATAAATTAAAAAAGTTTCTTCATAAAAGACGGCACATCACGGGAAATGCCGAATAAACTTGAGGCTCTTGAAATATCGAGGAAAGCAAAAAAAACAAAAAAAAAACCGGTCGCCTCACCTTATTCAACAAGCCGAACTTATTAAAAAAAAAATTCAAAACTCATGAGACCAAATTGACATGAGAAAGCCCCATTTCATACATTTTCGCTGGAAAAATACTTGTAATCTTATTGCATAGCCACTTTAGAATTCATCAATCCGAATATTTTTCATCTTTAGCACATCCACTGCTTCAAGCATTTTTTATGAAATTTACACTGAAGAAGGCACTTGAAAAATTCCTTCAATAAAAAATGAAAACTACAGCAGCAGTCGAATATAAGATGACTACATTTTGTTGGAAAAAATGTGGACGAGGTTGACTAAGAATTTCACGGCAAATCAGAAAATTATATTTTCCGCAATCAGCATAAAAATACGCAGTTCGTAAAATCATACCACGCCTTTTTTTTTTTGGATAAACCCCTTTTTAAAGTAATCAAGATTTTGTGGCTCTTGAAAATTTTGGCACCGCTATTAATAATGACCCTTCGTGATGAACTTCAAGCATAATTTTCGAAAATCACCAAAATCTCGCTTAAATATTAAATGCATGAAAGAAGAAAATCCAAAAAGAATAACCACGAGTGCGTTAAAAGTTCATCATATATCTAAGCAAATTTATCAATTTCCTGATAATTTATATCGAAAAGCAAAACCTTTCCACATAAGCCTACAAATAACTGCTGGTTCAAACATCCAGGCGGGGTTGTAAAGGGATAATTGAAAACAACTGGAGCATTATGCAATAGATTTTTGGACTCACAATCGCGTGTAAACAGGGAATAGATGTCTCCTCATGTCAACAAATCCATATTACCTATAGTGGCCCTTNCGGCATTCGAAGACACAATAATGACCTGAATTAAAAATCCATCAAGTCCCTCGATGGAAGTTCGATGCCCACAGTCTGTTTTACATTATTGAAATTTTATTCATTCTCTCGAAGAGGATATAAACTAGTTACTCGTACGTAGGCGGAAGTTTCGCAACGTGAATCAATATTGTTCTCGGCATAATCAGCGTGTCCTTGTCAATAAAATCAACCAATCTTGAAGTTTCCCAAGTGTAACTTTCGCATACACCATGTCACATTCCTCAGAAGGACGACGTGCTTTGAATTTTAATTTCCCGAAAGTTGGACAACAGCGTTTCCGCGTGCATAAATTAAAAAAGTTTCTTCATAAAAGACGGCACATCACGGGAAATGCCGAATAAACTTGAGGCTCTTGAAATATCGAGGAAAGCAAAAAAAACAAAAAAAAACCGGTCGCCTCACCTTATTCAACAAGCCGAACTTATTAAAAAAAAAATTCAAAACTCATGAGACCAAATTGACATGAGAAAGCCCCATTTCATACATTTTCGCTGGAAAAATACTTGTAATCTTATTGCATAGCCACTCTAGAATTCATCAATCCGAATATTTTTCATCTTCAGCAGATCCACTGCTTCAAGCATTTTTTATGAAATTTACACTGAAGAAGGCACTTGAAAAATTCCGAAATAAAAAATGAGAACTACAGCATCAGTCGAATATAAGATGAATACATTTTGTTGGAAAAAATGTGGACGAGGTTGATTAAGAATTTCACGGCAAATCAGAATATTATATTTTCCGCAATCAGCATAAAAATACGCAGTTCGTAAAATCATACCACGCCTTTTTTTTGATACACCCCTTTTTAAAGTAATCAAGATTTTGTGGCTCTTGCAAATTTTGGCACCACTATTAATAATGACCCTTCGTGATGAACTTTAAGCATAATTTTCAAAACTCGCCAAAATCTCGCCCAAATATTGAATGTATATAAAATAAGAAAATCCAAAAAGAATAACCACGAGTGCGTTAAAAGTTCATCATATATCTAAGCAAATTTATCAATTTCCTGATAATTTATATCCTTTTCGTTTTGGAAAGGTGTATTCGGATGTTTATTGACGACCAAGTTTGTAGGTCCGCCCCAACATTTCCCTATTAACTTTTGTTGACCTCGTAATACGTTATCTAAAAACCTGAGTGTTAGCGCACTAAACAGGGAATAGATGTCTCCTCATGTCAACAAATCCATATTACCTATAGTGGCCCTTAAATAAGGAACGGTTTGTTATTCCGTAAAAGTAGTAAACAAAGGTCTGTAAACAAGTAGGTATGAGACATTTTGGTTTATTAAGTCGACGTGAAAAGTTATTTTAACATCTTAAAGAACGTATCAAGGTATTTCAAAACTGAAAGTCAAATGGATAAAAATTCACTCAATCATATTCAAAAAATTACGCATGATTTAATGCCTTGGAGCCCATCAGCATATTATTCTCACAAATATAAAAAAACCCATGATACCTTGCAGTTTGACGTCCGGCAATTTGACTGTCTTGCAAAATTCCAGGGTAAAATTTACTGGGAGGTAGACTTGCAATTTGACCTCTGCCACAAAATTTGCCACAAATACCATGTAGAAAACATATGTCATTTGATATTGTCTTGTCATTTGACCACTTTGCAATTTGACCCTATTCCAGAAACATATTGGGGTTGAATTGCAGGGCACCACCCATATTCAATTTAATTGTCAAACATGCTTTCTCCTTAAAAATATTGATTTGTGCAGTTGGTCTAAATTGAAAAAGAATTTATTGTCCAATCCTTTTTACATAAAAAATGCGTCCTTTGATAAAAGAACAGCTGAAATTTCAACAACTGTTTCAAATCATTTCATCCATAAAAATTTTATACCAAAAACGCGGCTCATCTGGAAATTGCCTTAAATAATAAAAAGAAAAGGATCTGCTGTAAAATTGCTTGCTTTTCATTTTTCTGAAGTTGCAATTATTTGATTCAAGATTGCAGATTATTTTAAATTAAGAACACTGTGAAGATTGAAGCTTTCAAAAATGCAATTGGTTCTTTGATGAAATCACCACGATGATGACGCTGATATACCACTGATGCAGGTTGAAAAACGGAATTGATCTAAAAATAATCAAATTGATTTGAGTTCACATTTCATGCCAATTATTAGCACAAACAATCCAACAGGGATAGCCAAAAAAGTTTTCTTGGTCCACCCTTGTACTCACATTACAACGATACATTTGAGTTTAAAATTTTGGATAATCCCAATATTATTTCCCCGCACAAAAAAAAAAACGAGTACAGCATTTATTTGCTTCCGGTTGTCAACGGATAAAGAGATTTTCTCAGGCAAGTGCCTCTACATATTCCCAAATAAGTTATTTCTTGGAATACCAGGATAATGTTGCCAAGGAGATTTTCTGGTTCCCGCGAACCTCGTGTCATTTGCCAACATGGGTCATGCAAATGAAGAAGCTTCCGTGTCAGACCGTGAAGAAAGGGGGGGAAATAATTGGAAAGTCGAGCCTCAGCATTTCACTTCATAGTTATTAGAGCAAGGAAGACCATCGCGACTCAGGTTCAGTTTCAGTGAAAACAAAATATAGCGTTATTTGTCCAATGACTCTTCCAAACTTCATCAGTCTCGGGTCGATGGGGTTGGCAAGTCTGGCAGCCGGAACTTGTTACAAATAGCCGCGGGTTTCAATTGTTTTTTTGTTGCTGCATTTTTTTTCACTTTCAACACTATTTTTGCGTGCCACTTATTCGCGAAGCAGATAAGTGGCACTTCTTTTCAGCAAGGACTGCATCGGAAATAAATCGCATGTAATTATGTCATTTGGTCCCCATCATTTCATAACTCAAATGCAACATATACAACACATTTAGACGCTTTCCTCACTTTGTTCATGTTTCCAAGTTGGAATTAAGCTTTTCCTTGGTGATTTATCTTCTTCATACCTCATTTAAGGGTTTTTTGCATTTTCCATTCCATCCTTGAACTATTCTTGACACATTTTAACAGCTTGTGAATCATTCACTGCTGATTTTCTGAAGCAAAATCTTGCAAGAAATTTAAAAATTCAAGTCCTGCCCAGAATGATCCCAACCCAAATGCTCACTCAGTATTGTTGGTCAGACTTTGCAAAAGAAAAGGCAAGATGAATAAAAACAATAGAGGCTGAGAAAGCATATTCAACCGGGAATAAATGTTCCCAGCTTTGAGATAAATTTAATTCAATTTTTTCACAGTCAAGAAAAGTAAAAATTCAATAAATCAACCAAAATCAATCCACAGAATACATTTAAATCACAAGTTCCAATCAAATAAATTCGAACACAAGATTTGCGCATAAATCAGAGTAGGAAAAATATGTAGAAAAAACTCCATCCAAGAGTTCAGGAGAAACTGCTGATAAATTCAAATTGAAAATCAGCTTTTATTATTTCCTTGGAATTGTCTGGTGAGGTGATCCAACCAGGATATTCCATCAGATTTCCTGGTCTCTGTCCAGCAAAATAAAACAATTCAGGGAAATCTTTGTGTGCATTTCTCTCTTCAACAAACAATGCATGGATAAACTTTAATTTGGAGGACGATTCCTTGAATTCTTAAACTTTTTTTTGTGTACATCAAGTTGCCTCACCAGTGTTATTCCAGCAATGAAAAATCAGCATTGAAAATGTATAAACACATTACCAATAATCTCCGAGCTTCATTTGAAATTTCTCCTTGTCAAATGATTAAAAATGAAGAACGTGAATCGAGGAATGCTCGTCAAAACACGACTGGCAAAAAAAGATATTACACCAAGATTGCCTCAGATTTCTTTACTAAAGAACCTCAACGATGAGTTTCCAACATAAGACGACATCTAATACTGAGTCGTAATAAGATCGTCTCGGACAAGTTCTTGGTCCCGCATCCGTAGCATAAATTTCTTTCCAATCCATGAGACGGAAATGGAATTCCAGTGAGAAAAGCCAGCGAAACATTATACCACTCGGAATGGTTTTTTTTTTGTATAAAGCTGGGTCCCAAACAACGCCCACAAGCATGTATACCCCATATGCCATCACCACCCTGGCAAGAATAGGTTCCTTTTCTCTTGAGCAGATGAATCATGACTTCATGAGTGACTTTTACTTACTTGTGGGCATACCACCAGCAGGAAAATTGGAAAAATAAAAGTGATCATGCAGGTCACCCTCATGGACTATTCACATATTAGTCAGAAACATGTGGAACCTCATTTAAGGTTCATCACATAGAATTGGTAACATATTCATCATAGCAGGGAAAAATATGCATTTTTCAACTTGATATACCATATTTACTTGAGNCCTCATGGACTATTCACATATTAGTCAGAAACATGTGGAACCTCATTTAAGGTTCATCACATAGAATTGGTAACATATTCATCATAGCAGGGAAAAATATGCATTTTTCAACTTGATATACCATATTTACTTGAGTACCACGTGCCCTTGAGCACGGCAAGCACAGGGGTTTTTCAGTTGAAAATTTTGCAAAAATTTCATCCCCAAGTAAGATGCGCACCTCAATTCTTAGTGAATCTAAAGCCATAAAATTTCAAAAATAAAAACAAAAAATTTGACTTTAGGCATGAATTGAACAAAAATCTGATCAATTTTGAACTTTGTCAGCACAAAAATGTTTTCTTCTTACATTTGTTTCAAATTTCTCCATTATAATTAAGTATAATGCACACAACTTCCTGAAACTTCTTGAAAATTTTGTACCTGCTTATGACGCGCACCCCTTTTTTTCTTCTGAAATTTGGGAAAAAGGTGCGTGCGGTACTCAAGTAAATACAGTGATCACACTTGGAGTGCATCTTGAACATCTTCAGGTGAAGATTAACAAAGAGCTGCCAACCCATGACTTTGGTGCAGTCCAGGTTAATTGCTACTCAATCTCTTTTTTCATGGCCATTTTGAATACTGTAAAATGGTAATTTTCTCATGTCCAGCATTCCACCCCATAGCAAGTAAAATATCAAGGGTTCTCACAATTCAATAAAAAGATGCTCTCTTACATATCAGATGACCAGGATGGAATAGTTTGCAGTGCATTTCTGTTAAATCCTTGGATGATGACAGCCTCCTTTCCACCTTGCAGCAAAGTCAGAAATTTTTTGCATACTTACACTGACATTTTAGTTTTCTTCAAGCTCAAAAAAGGTGCCTGGGTTAGAAAAGTCTAAGTTGGGAAAAATTTGGGAAGGGTGAATCCTTTTGTATTCCAGCAAACCTTCCCACGTTTGCAATTGCCTGTTTAACCCTTGAGCAGCAAAGTCTGGATATTTTTGCCAAATGTTGCGCTACTGGGCACTGGGAATAAAAAAAGCCTACTTTCTTACCAAGGGCTAAGTTGGGGAAAAGTCTGAGATTTTTTTCTAATCCTGCAGAAAATTTTCAATGAAAATGACAAAAAATCCCTTGCTGATATGCGTGATATTGTAACTTGGAATATACACAATGAATAGCAGTTCAGTTATCAAATTAGGTTTTGATTGCAGGATGATTAACAAGATGCATCTTCTGCCTAAAAAAATATAAATAAGAAAACGTACCCAAATAAATCCAACTCAGCCCAAAACTATCCCTCCATCGAAGCATTCCAAAGAAGTAGTAAATTTGAAACTGCAATGATTTCGCTATATTTGTCCCGCGGATATGACTCGAAACGTGAAATCACTCATATCCAGGGAGTTGCACAAGGACGACGACGACGATGAGAAGCAACAAAACTCATTTCTACACGCTGGGTTTCTCGCCTCCGTCGAACCCCGGGGTAAGATGAAACAAAAGGGAACCACAACAAAGCTGAAGAAATACACTAATATAATGCTCACGAAGCGACGAAACCCCAGTCAGAACCTGCCCACAAAAACCTGGACCTCAATAACAGGTTGAAAGCCACGGTCAAGATCAAGTTTTTGGCTGTGTGCAATATTTTACCTGATCGAGAAATGAATAGGAAGGTAACTTGAAGGAGTCAGCAAGTATTTTCCAGAAAGAAAAACATTTTGAATCTGAAATGAAGTCCAAAGTTTACTGATTATTTGTTCATGGGGTTTATATGTAGATGATGGGATGTGAGAAAGATTCTTTTATAGCCGTATAAATGCTGAAAAGTGGTAAATAAAGCATGTTTATCAGTCAATCTATCTCGGTATATATTAACACTTGCACATTTATGAGTTCTTTTGCATCAAGTAACAGTGCCAGAATCTTTTTTGCAGGCTTCTACATGTTGGTTTGACTGAAGGTCACCAAAATGCAGCTTTGGCGTGAGTAGCCAAAGTCAGGAAAAATCCTGCAGAAAGAAAGTAATTGTCCTAATAATCCCCAATGCTAATCCTATGACATGAATGCCAAAAAAATTCCACCCAGCGCGCAGAGGTTACTTATTTTTCTTGCAAATCTTACAGCAGGAATTTTAACAAAATTTGGGATTTTTCTCAACTTTGGCTCGTCAAATCATATTTGTTTCCCCATTTTTTTCTACTCCTTATGCGGCATAACAGTTTGTGGTAAAACCCTGGCACTGCTGTCCGAAGGTTAACCACTGTGCAGCAAAGTTGGGATATTTTTGCAAACTTTGTTGCCACTGGGCACTGGAAATGAAAAAAATCCTACTTTTGTGCCACTGGGCACTGAAAATGAAAAAATCCTACTTTTGTGCAAAGGCCTAAGTTGGGAAAAAGATTGATATTTTGTTCTAATCCTTCAGACAATTTTTAATAAAAAAAAACCCTAAACGGGAGGCATTTTTTCCTGCATTCTTGGAATATGATTTGCATGGGAGATCCCTGAAAACAAAGTAAACCTTGCCTTCCACTTAGGCCTTCTCAATAACCTGGGAACATTTTAGTGACCTTGGCCCAAACTGAAGTAGGCCACCCTAAAAAAAAATCCAGACTCTGCCACCAATGCAAAGAAACCCTCTACCATCCAAGGGTTAAAACCATATGACAATTGCAAGTATATGGTATTTACTCTAGTACCAGGTGCACCTTTTTTCTCAAATTTCAGAAGAAAAAAAGGGGTGCGCATCATATGCAGGTAGACATTTTTCAAGAAGTTTTAGGAAGTTATGTGTGTATTATAATCAATTTTAATAGATAAATTTTGAAAAGATCTAACAACAAAACTTGTTTGTACAGAAAAAGATGAAAATGTATCAGATTTTTGTTCAATTCATGTCTAAAGTCAATTTTTTGTTTTTATTTTCAAGATTTTGTGGTTTCAGATTCACTAAAAATTGGGGTGCACATCTTCCTTGGGGATAAGATTTTAGCCAAATTTCCAACTGAAATACGTACCCCTGTGCATGCCTTACTCAAGGGCGTGTGGTACTCCAGTAAATACAGTAATTCAATTTCCAGAGCCCATCTTCATTACAAAACAAAAATCCTTATCAAATCTAAATAAGCATTTGTATTGCCTCATACATAGTATCCCTCCAGCTCATCTTAAAAGCTCCTAATCACAGATGCTAAGCTTTTCAAAGGAAATCCATCCCGTCATCCTCTCATCATCCACAGGTGATGCCGTTATCAAGACAGGGAAGCGTTCTCGCAAATACCAGCATATCTCATCGCATTCCTAGAGAAGATGTCGGGGTTCAGGGGGAAGATGAAACAGGAATAATGAGACGCGAGCGCGAAAATGGCACGCGAAATGACTCCAGGGACAAGTCGGGCATGACACGCACAAAAACTCCATGATTCGTATCACTCGAGCCCATGAGTTTTTCTTACATGCAATTAAGCACAGACTGCATGCATATAACATTCATTTCTTCGTGTCATGCCATTTTTTCTTTTCAAATTTTAAAGAGACCTCGTTCAGAAATATTCGGTCAATTACGCATGTTGATTATGTGCACACACGGTGTTTTAAACAACTTTCGCGAAATGAATCAGTGAGTGCCCAACGAGTTTCGCATTTCAACTCGTAAGAATGCCAAAAAAAGGAAACCTTTTCAGTTGCTTCCACGAATCAAAAGTTTCTGCAAATTTTCCACTGAAAAAAAAAACGGGTTATTCCAACAATCTACGCAAATTTTTATTTCTATGTACAGGTAGACAATCTTCAGAAACGTAAATTTCAGCACAATTTGGCAATTTCGTCAGTCAGGAATGTGCAACTTATTCGAAAATTATATAAGCGACCTTGTCTGCGATTTTGCATAATTTGCGTGATGAAAACAACATGGAAATCTCATTATATATACATCATCTTCATCGAAAGCTCGTTGCTGTCTAAGAAGGGACATATTCATCGTGATTTCCTCAATTAAAACTTTCAGCATGTGAAGATGGTCGCTATTATACTGCACAGAAAATGTAATCACAATACATAATATGAAATGTATCTACATAAAATATATCTGAGCATCTTTGAGGTGAACTTCAGAGGATCAGCATGCAATTATTTGACTGCTGAATGTTTGCGTTGTCAAGATTCAACTGAAAACACAGAAAATATGCAGAATTCTGCAGAAATGCTTCTTGGAAGGCACTTCTACTTTTTCAAAAGTTCACATGTGGTCTAACAGTAATGCAACATATTTCATTGTTGTTGATGAGTCTTGGGTGCAGAGAATGCACTTAGAGAAACGCAGTGAAGATTTTTTTGTGTCTGGACTCAAATTCCAATGAACAAGCAGTCTTCAAAGGCACAACCATCATTATGAGGAAATCACTTTACTTGAGTTTTATCCCTTTCTCATCTTTGACCTTTCTGTGGCAAAGTTGGACTTTTTTTTGCAGATTTTTGGTACAGTTCAGAATGAGATTTAAACAGCCCATGACAGTGTGTGCAGGGTGAAGTCAGAAAAAATCTTGGCATTTTCCCCCCAACAGAAATAAAAAAAATTACATCTTCAAGGCTCTCTTTTTCCCCCTGGCCTTCTGCTGCTCTCCATCAAAGGTTAATTTTAATCTTGACAGTCAAGAGCTCATGTTAGAGGTAAGTATGAATGAATGAATGAACAGAACACTTTATTTGCCACTTTTCAGCATTCACAAGGTTCAATTAAGATTCCCAGAACCAAACCCCCTTCCCACCCAAGTAAGTATAGAAAAAGCCCAACTGATGACTTGGAAGCATTTTCTTTATCCCTGGGTAAAATTGAACTTGGCCTTCCCCACCTGGCTAGGTTTCATAAAACTGAAATGCAGGCCCAACAAAAATAGTCCAACTTTGCCCTGGGATGAAAAAAGGGGCTGCCACCATCAAAAGATTGAAAACTTGTATATCTGTGCTGGAATTTAGATTTGTGCAACCCTATACAGCAAGTAAATATTTATTCACCAGTTTTGTGGGTTTTCAGCATTGCTTATGAATATTAGTAGTGTCATTTTTTGTTATCAAGTTACACAAAAAAAATCATACCAAAAATAGCAAAACATATATATATATATTCAAGGTATAGTCTTGAATATATATTTTCCACGTACAGCACAAACCAGCTGATTGACCATCTCTCTCTTCTTCCAGTCTGCTTTTATCATTCATTCTTTTGCTGGGTATTTCATGAAAACCAAACAGGTCTAGGAAATGTGTTTGTTTCCAAGTAAGTTAAAAGATTCCCTTAATTTGGTCAGTCTACCCTGTATGCTGGAATAGAGATGAAGCGATAATCTATAGAAGAAAGGCACTATCTCAGTCCCTCCCCTCCCCTCCCCCCCTTGATCCCAGACACAGGATAGGAAAAACCCAGGCACTTGGAAAGGGGATGGAAAATGCCCATCCTTGAATGGCTGGGAATAAATCTCAGGAATGGTCGCTCAGCACAGGCACTTGAGAACAGATCCCAGCAGATGTTGCCTCAAGATTCAGCAGAAAGCACGGGATTGATCAGTTGGTACCAGGTGCTGGTGCAAACAAAATTGATTTTTTATTCCCACGACCAGTAATTAATTGACGAAAATGGGTGCAATGCTCGCCCTGTGTGTAACGATTCTCTATACAAGGACCAAGAAATAAATCGTTGTGGAATGTTTTTTTTTTTATCTGTAGTACGTCATCATGTTATACCCCAGAAAATCTCATTGATCACGGGAGACAGACTCGAGATATTCTTTTCAAGTGAAAACAGTTTTTGCGATTACTGCAATTATTTCGACCCCCAGTCACAAATCATTATTTGCACACACAGTAATTTTGTTTCTTTCGACAGGATGTGACTAATCAATAAATCCCTTCCGTCTTTTTTTTTTAAATCAATTTTCCCCAGCAAAATTCCCGCATCATTAGAGCAAGGCAAGTCATCAGTTTCTTTCATGATCGGCCGTCGGAATTAATGCCCTGGCGAAAATGATAACTCGCTTCGATCTTGTGCCAATCTCGGAGGCTTTTCAAAGGAAAAATGCATCATGAAAATAACAAAACTCACACAAATACCCATGTTTCATCAATTTGCGGCTGATCAACCGGCAGCAAATCACTCAACTGCAGGCCCTCGGTATAATGAAAAGAAGCCCCTTTGATGATACGCATTTGCAACGGATGAAATCCTTCCCTCTCCTACACCGTCACGTTCCAAATCACGTGTCAGTTTTTTTCTTTCTTATGAAAATTGCTAAGTGAATCTCTGGAAAATTCCCAAGAAATGATCAATCATAAATGATGAAAAAATTTAGCTGAAGACATTCAGAGACTTATGTTGGTGGAAGAATGTGCCAAACAAAGAACTCATGCATGTACAGTACAAGCGGTCCATTGCTGGACAATAGGGTCAAATGGCAAAGAGGTCAAATTGCAATGGCACTGTGTTAAATCAGGGAAGAGCAGCACAAAAACCCTAGAAAAGAGGCTGAAGCAGATTCAATTTTGGGTCAGGGGACAAATTGCAAGTCAACCTCCCAGCAAATTTCTTGGTCAAATTGTGGGATGAACTGATTGTGTGAGGTCCATCTGCAAGGTACCACCTGTATACTGCAAAACTGTAAGCATGACAGTAATCAATAACACTGGAAATAAGCCAGTTTATGGCCAGGAAGATGTATTCAAAGGGACATCTTAAATACGTGATCCCAGGTTCTGCATGAGATTTGTTAACCCCATGTTTTGGTACAGGGATATTTTTGCAGGAATTCCAAACCAACTGCTACTTGAATAAAAAATACAGTATATACATTGCTTTGGCAAATACTTTATAGCCTACTAAGATAAATATCAATGTATTTTTCATTTCTGTGCAAAAAAGTTTTAGGAGATCAACAAAAACCTGTTTCTGGGGTTCTTTCAGCCTTCAGCCATAGGATTAAGTTGGGAGTTCTGATGAACATTGCCAATTTGTCTCTCCTGACTTATCTGAATAATTCCGATCTTCAGTCATTCAGTCCTGGTGCCATTTTGGTGACCTTTAGTTAAATCAAAAGGTATTACAGGTGGTACCTTACAATTTGACCCTAATCTGTTGCTGGTCAGCAAATTGAGCGTGAGACATTGTGGGAAATCACCCTTGTGCAGCAAAGTCAGGATATATTTGCAAAATTTTGTGTCACTGAGAACTGGGAATTTTAAAAATGCAACTTTTGTACAAAGGCCTAAGTTGGGGAAAAGTCTGACATTTTTTTGTAATCCAGCAGAAAATTTTGAATGAAAAATGAAAAAATCCCTCACTGGGTGGAATTTTTTCCTGCATTCCTGGCATAGGATCAGCATGGAAGATTCCTGAAAACAAAAGAGTCTCCTGGATATTTCCCAACTTAGGCCTTCTCAACCTGGGAGCATTTCAGCAACCTTGGGTCAAACTGAAATGTTCCATCCCCCAAGAATATCCTGACTTTGCCGCATAATGGGAATGAACCCTCTGAAATCCAAGGTTTAAGAAAGAACATCACACAAAAATGCTAGAAAAGTGGCTGAAGCAGGTCAATTTGTGGGACAGAGGTAAAATTGCAAATCAACCTCCCATCAAATTTGACCATTGAATTGCAGGATGCATAATATATGCTGCATTCTATTTCATGGTGGTACAAACACACTGAAAAAGTACCTTCCCTCAATCAAGGGTTAATATGTTTGTCAAAAGAAACATTCTCAGAGTAGTCAGAGATATGAAATTTCACCATGGAGCAAGAAGTTCAGCACTATAAAAATCAATACATAAAAAACTACAAAAAATAGCACTTTGTGCACAAATCCAATAATTGTGCATAAAAGGTCAAGAAGAAAGAACAAACATAAAAATAGCTGCAGTACTGCCACACCAAATTTGATGTGTTGAGAAAAAGTCAAAGTGAGCCTAAGAAGAGGGAAAATGTTCACCAGGGTCTCACTTGACAAACCTCAGTTACTCTGCAAAAATCCTGGGGAATTCCTTACAAAATAATTATGTGTAATGAGGAAAATGAGACTGGGATAAATCAAAAGACGGGAAAAAAGAGGACATCATCACAACGTTTCCTTCCCCAGCTCATAGTCATCCGGAATAACGAGGCACCAAAGGTAAAAAAAAAAAAAAGGGTCAGGATAGAGAAGAACTTCATGATCCCACTCAAGCCAAGACATTCTTTCCTTTTGGTCTCTGGCCAATCATCAGGGTCTTTCAAAAAGTTTCTTGGCTGGAATCCTAGACTCACTGCATGTAAAGCCCACATAATCCCAGAGGAAACAAAATACTATAAAACAAAAACCGAGCTGAACCCCTCTCATCAGGGGTTTTTTTTTTTTTTTTTGGTCACTGGTTTAGTCTCGTACACCTTAGTCTCTTTCTCACATCACAATGAGTGACATTAAAAGTAGCGAAAAAAGGTTGGGGCCCTGGAATTCTTCAGGGTTCCAAGTGTCTCGCTCATTTCCCGGGAAATACATTAACGCAACCATGAAGAAAAAGCGAGAGAAAAATTCTGATGAATTCTCGTCTAATGAGGAATTCTCGAGAATTCCGTCTTCCAATTTACGCACACCGAGGATCTTGCGAACTTACTCGCGAAGTACGGCATAATACCTTTGTTTTTGTTTCGAACAATTCAGTCTTTATTTAAAAAATATAATCAGCACGGGAAGAACGATAGTAAAAATCGTTCCACTGATAAAAGAGGAATACAAAGAAATAACTCTGCAATCTGAAATTTGAAGATTGAATCCTCTTGGACCAAACGATCTAGTTTCAATGCAGTATCTTAAAACTGACGTTATGTGCTGTTTCCCTTCATGAGATCTAAATTGCACGCTCCTGAGATCCATCATCAATTTTCCAACATTTTCTTTTTCATAAGGCAAAGATTTTATCACAAAATCACAAGGTTTCTTCATGATTTGTCGAACAGAAATTGCTTTGAAACTCGCACACTGGATATGGATAGGACAGATGTCTCATCCTTGCTAATGTATAGATGTCACTTGAACCACGTTTTATTTTTCCCAGATTACCACATCATGTGTGTCAGGTTATCCACCTGAGTGGGGAGCTATTTGTCTCATCCTTGCTAATGTATAGATGTCACTTGAACCACGTTTTACTTTTCCCAGATTACCAAATCATGTGCATAAGGTTATCCACCTGAGTGGGGAGCTATTCTTTGTGTAACCCCACAACTGGCTCACACTGGGGTCACAACTGGTGTAGATGGTCTATTCTGGGGTTACAAGCATGCATCTTTATAGATGAAGTTTTGCTACCATTCAAGGGCTATGCTTGGTGCACAAATGTGACATAATCACATAACACCTAGGAGTATCACACAAATGCACCAACTGTAACCTTGGCGTAACGTATTTATTTTAAAATGTGACCCAGAGTAATCCTGGTGTGAACACACAATTGGTGCACATTAGGGATATACCTCTGCAACAAAAGTACTTTGGTGCACTTCAGGTGCACAGCAGGGTCCCTGTGTAAAATTACAGACATATCCCCAGTGTGCACAAAGTTCCCCACTTGGGCACAGTTTCCATGGGATATGTGCAGTTAGGTTAAATTTATCCCAGTCTGGTTCTCACTTTAAAGTAATTTAGAGTTTTAGATGATAAGTGATTGTTAACCCTTGGATGGCGGCAGCCTCCTTTCCATCCCAGGGCTAAGTTGGACTTTTTCCTGATGGGTGTGCATTATATTTTTGCACAAGGTTATGCAACCCCTGCCAGGTGGGGGAGGGCGAAGTCGGATTTTTTCCGGGGATAATGAAATGCTGAGAAAGTACTGAGTCGGACTTTTTCCGTATTGACCTCCAGCCTGGGCTCCTGGCTTTCAAGCTTAAATTTAATCTTTGAATGGGGAAACAACACAAGGCCAGGGAAAAAAAGGGGAGCCTTGAAGCTTTCTTTTTTTTTATTTTCAGGTGAAATTTTTCTGTGGAAAATTAAAAAAAAATGCCAGGATTTTTCCGGACTTGGCCCTGCACACACTGTTGAGGTTTTTTTAAATTCCACTCTGGAGTGACACAAAAATCTGCAAAAAAAGTCCGACTTAGCCGCAGAAGGGTTAAACATATGGATGATCAGAATACAATGTTCTTTAAACATTTTTGAACACTTCTCTAGATTAAACATCCAGCTTATTTCCTTTTATATGATCATTAAGGTATTTGTGAAGTTTGAAATGGACAGCTTTTCTCATGCCAAGCATGCAACACCATAATAATTGACCAGTGAAAAGATTGACAATTCTCACTACAATATACAAATGTAATCTCACAAATTGTATAAGATCAGAAACAAATGTTAGCTTCAATTATTTTGCCTCAAAGTTTCTTTTTAAATTTTCCATCAATTAAATTTATCTGGAAAACAGCCCAACAATTCCTGCTTATCATTCATACATCTGTACATTCTACTGTGATGTATTTTCTTTACATCTTCAGATGGCAGAGGGTTCCTCTCCATCATCCAGCAGAGTCAGGATATTTTAGGGGGTGGGGCATTTCAGTTTGGTCAAAGGTGACTGAATTTCAGTTTGACCAAAGGTCACTGAAATGCTCCCAGGTTGGGAAGACCTAAGTCAGAAAAAATGTGACTGGTAGGCAAATTTTCTACCATTCTGAGGAATCTCTACTTCTAATCCTATGATAGGAACAAAGGAAAAAATGCCTCCCAGTGAGGAATTTTTGTACCAGTATTTTCCATGCAAAATTTTCTGCAGGGTTATAAAAAAATATTTAAAATTCTCTTGACTATGCTTTCGGTACAGAAGTTGGGTTTTTTCAGTGCTCATGCTGGGCACAAAATTTCACAAAAATATCTCACCATTGCCAAACAAGGGACAATCTACTCATGTAGTGAATTATTTTGATTGGTAGGAATGTGTCAAATGAATGGGTGTGGGAAAATGTTGGTAAACCTTGTGAATGCTGACAAGCAGCAAGTAATGGAAGCTTGTATATATCAACCATTCAAAACTAAACGTTCTGGTCTCTTGAAAAGACAGAAAGAAATGAGACCTGGGAGAAAAAGGAGAAAAGAATAATGAAATGAGGGGTTGGACTATTAATACCAATCCCAGGAATTTCCCCATAACGCGCAATAACTGTTGTATGAGGGTTGCCATCAGACTTTCATATCTTCAGCTATAAATTCCTTCAAAAGGGACCAAGCAAACAATGTTTCCCGATTTACGAATAAACTTTCTGCACGAATCCGACGTAGCTCATTTACTGTTATAAAAAAATGTTCAAAAATATTGAATTGGAAATTGGACCTTTTCTTCAATAATGAATCTCAATTCACCAGACACAAATCCTTGGATGCAGGTAAATCTTCTCCCATCTTTTGAAGATGACATATCAGAAATCAGGAAAAAAAAAGAAACAAAACTCCAAATAGCCTCAGGCATTTGAAGCAATACCTAGCATATACAAGGAACCCCATAGAAAGCAGGAAAAGTTTTCTTGACCTTCAAGTCAAAGAATGCTTTTCGCATTTCAAGTGCTCCAAATATAGTGTTCCACTTCTCGAGATGATAGACCCCGAAATTCATCCTTCTATGCTGTTCGAAAGGCGAATGCAATTCCTTCTGCAAGAAATTCTGTTGAAAATATTCTCATAATCAGATTCAAGGGTTGGAACTCGGAATGAACAAAAAGAAAAAGTGACGGGACATGCCTTTGTATATAACCTTCGACCATGAAATTTCGGGTGACGGTCGCAGTTGAATTGTTCACAAGAACATTCACAGAAATGACATCCCAAATATTTTATTGTGCATGCATCAGCTAAATTGTATTATCCTCGTTGCCACTCATGGGAATTTCCAGTCTTCCTGCTTTATATTAGGAAGACTCGCAAAGAAAACTCTCACAGGAAACATGAAAATGCATTCTAATAAGTACACCGAAAAAAAAAACCGGAGAAAAAGGAAAGAGAACAAAAGGGCTCTCATACAAAACATCAAGTTTAGTATGCATTTCTACACTCAAAAGGTAATTTAGGCAATAAAAGCGTCTCGACACCTCACGCAAAATTTTAGCTCTCTATATAAGTACAGTAATACTGTAGTACAAAACCCAAATATAATGGAATTTTTAAACAGTGCCTACATAAAAAATGCCATGATCAGTAGCCAGAACAATGCATAAATGTGGCACATACATCAGCACACCACAAAAGATGATTACCATCATGGACAATGCAGGGCCATATCTTCACAGTTCATTCAAATTGTACTCATCTATTTTCTAAAAGCCAGTTTCCATTTGGAGTTCTCATATTCAATTAAGAGCTTCAGTCGTCTTTTTTCACTCGTCGTCATGCTACTTCACTGAAATACTGTACATAAACTGCTTGAAGTGATCCGAAAAACTTGTATTTTTCAGCAAAACGCATATTGCGGTACATTAAAAAAAAAAATCCTCGAGATATAAGAAGGCACCAAGTAAAAGAACGAGTACCAAACAATCCGTGATGCGGCAGAGCGGAAGTTATACTCATCCCCAACTTTGAATATCCATGTCTTCTGTACTCGAAGAAGAAGAAGAAGAAGGAAAGCAAAAATGCCGGATGTCTCGCAAAACTTTCAGACGGGATACAGATTCGGCACTATTTGCACAATCCCACTCCTGTGTGCCAACCCGAGAGAACTCCTCTTTTTATTCTATAGCGTCTTATTGGCTGCTGAGAACGAGAAACGTGGTGGCACACTCACAATTTCCCTTCTTTTTGCACACACCCGTTGCTCATCTCTCCTGTCCTAGCTCTTATAGTCAAGTATTGTAGTGTTTGTATATTTGCATAATGGGAATGAGTTCAGGCATAAACAGTGCTTTCCACATGCCAAGATGTCAACTAAGCAGTGAGGCCCTGACATGCGAATGTCATGACAAACAGACATTTTGAATTAGGGGCACTTGAAACTAAAAAAAATCTGCCCTGACACCCAGACAATGTCTCAACATAACAAGGACACTGGCACATTTTTCCATGAAAGTTGAAATTTTACATTTTGTTTTGATATTTTTTGCAATAATATTTGAGCCTTTTACATCCCCAAAACCTATTAATGATAGTTTTCATTATAAATTTATTTTTTCTCATAATCAAATAAAGCAGACTGCTTTTTCTCTTATTTTTTCGGAGTTTTTTTGCATTATCTAGGTACAGTATACAGCAGTAGAGGTGCTGGTACCTTGCAATTTGACTGACCCACAAATCATTGTCCATCCTGCAATTTGATGGTCCAATTTGCTGGGAGGTTGACTGAAAATTTGACCTTTGCCTTCAAAATTTTAAGCACAGAGAGAGGCAAAATGTCACCTAGGATGTAAAAAAAACATTGCATTTGATGTTGTCTTGCAATTTGACTGCTTCTCAATTTGACCCTAGCCAAACAACAGATTAGGGTCAAATAATGGCAGGAAAAAGCCTGTTTCTGCAAACTTTAGCTTGTTCATTGCCTTTCGAGCTCCTTCTAATGCCTAAAAATAAGATTCTCAGTGATTTTCTTCAGCACAGGTGTTGATGAAGAAACATTTTGTTCCCATTTTTGTGAGACATTTCTAATTTTTTCAAGAACAGGGAACACATATTGAATATTTCTGCATGGAAGTCTATGGGAAAATGTAATTTAACCTGGAAATAATCTGGGTCAATAAGATCAAAGCACCAATTATGTCCACTCATCACATGTAAATAAGGCATCAACATATGAACAATTTAATTGACTTAGGGCCCTGAAAACTTAAAAACAAGCATCTCAATGTCTGAACAATGTCTCAAGATATGGAAAATGTAAAAATATTTCTAGACAATCTGAGAACATTAAATTTTTAAAAATTCGAAATATCTTCAACAAAATATGCAACAATAATTAAAAAATTAATTTATTATAAATTCACTATATTTCATGATTGAAAATAGGCTAATTTTGCCTTTCTCAATCCAGAATTCTTTCCTTTGTTGGTGCAAGGTATATACAAGCATCAACACATCTTTTTGCAGTCCACATCATGTCAAAAAGATCTCAAAAAGAAAACTTTTTCATTTAATTGTTTTTAGGAATTTTCCGATTATTGATCAACACGAGGACCAATTCAATGCATTCAAATTCAAGTGTAAGAAAGAATTTGCTCCACCATATGCAAATTCCATTATTGTAGGGACATAAATTATGTTTACATCCCAGCGCCATGTTAAATTCCATGAAAATGTCAGAGCTGGTCACAAAAATGTGCTCCTCAATTGTGACCTTGGAAGAAATAATGTACAGTACAGTACAGTACTGTAATGTGCTTCCTTTGGTAATCTCACAAATGCCTCTGATGGTATCCGAAAGTTGCATTCCTTGAAGTATCAACGTAATTGAAAAACTTTTTTCGACTTCTTTCGGGGATTCTAATCCATCTGTGAAACAGCTACTCCCTGTGGATCACCAGGAACCAGCCATGGAAAAGAAAGTCGAGAGATCCTTGATTGAAAAAGTGGGCTACTTCCGCCGGAATTCAAAGCAAAAAAAAAAGGGAACCCACAAGATGAGGGTGAATGGCGGGAATAACTTGAAATTCCCGTGTGAAGCTTTCAAAGTCGACATATATGAGGAAACAAGCAACGAGAAAAAAAAAGAAACACACATGTTTAGGATCCTGCTTCCGTGAAATTACCGAATTCTTTCCTTCATACGTTTCCCTCGCAAACTTTCGGGTTTCCGTGTATCGGACCTCTCTAAATCATCTCTGGCGGTTTTCATCTTATCGAGTCTGGTCCAAGTTCCACACAGAAACTTTTCTCATCCTCTTGCAAAACTTTTTTTTTTCAAACTCCGTGGCAGAAGTTGAGTATAGGGGATCACTTCCAGAAGTTAGTATAGCCACCTAAGTGAGGGATCGGTTCAAGACGTGGGAGACATGCTAATTTTTCTTCCATATACGCAAATTTATACTATAGACAACCTTTCCCGGGATTTCCTATTTTGTTCTGCGTGTTTGAAACTCCGCGAATTTTTTCAGCACACTTTGAAAATTCATTTTCAAATGTCACGCTTTGGAAAAATGTATTTTCACGCGGGAAACAGCGAATTTGATGTGAGAAAATGCCATCAAACTCACTCCGAGCAATTTTTTTTGGAAAATTAAAGAAATAAAGTTAGAAACGCATTTCTCTAGGCACGTACTTTGAACCTTGCAAAAAAAGAAAGAAATTGACACTCGTGTTTATTTGATGCATTTGAAAAAAAAAATGGACTAACAAACACTTCTTGTCGATCATAAGGTCACATGGTTACTGAAAAAATCAAATCAATGTTTTTCGGGGAAGAAAAAATCCGTTGTGTGCAATTTTAGTTATGTAGCAGCAATTACTGTCTCGTCTCCTTGTCCTTCAGAGCTGGCACTGTACTTCACAAGGATAATTAAATCACCGGCAGCCTGTAATTTATTTTCTGCCAATCATATAAAGTAAGAAATGCTCTGGTTTTCTCATAAAAGCACATTCATTTTGAAGGAATGCGTCAATTAGTTGAACACAGACATGTTGTTCTTTTGTGAATGGGATTACAGGTTTGTCATATTTCACTAAAGATGTCACTGGTTTACTGCCTTTGAGTTAGGATATAAGGGATGACTTTGAAGAGAATCAGAAATGGAATTATTAGAATATAATTAGGAAATTGATTATAGTTCATGAATGAACCAGAGCTGCATCAAAGACCTCAGGAAGAACGAGTTTTGAAATGGAAATAACGGAACTGAAATATCCCAAGTCTCTAATATGAAGTGTTGATTCTCAGCAATTTCCATTGCATAAATTTTTTTTATTGCATCTCAGTTTCTTTAGCAAAATTAAAAGTTTGGCATGGAAGAGTTTTCACACATTTTAAGATGCAAAAAGGCATTCCAGATGCAAGAGACTGAAGCAATTAGCCAGCCTTGAAAGGATTTTAATTAAACGTGCAAATCTACATTCAAGGCTTCAAAAATAAAGGAAGCTTGAGTATCCTCACTCCTTGGATGTAAAATGAGGGCTTCTTATAGTCTCATCACAGATTTCATAAAGAAAACAATCACATACACAACCATCAATAAATGAACTCTTGCATGGTGAAATAAAAAACTTGTTTTGCCAAAGAAAATGCTTTGCATATTGCACAACTGCCAACACACAAAACTCCAAAGCAAAGAACTCCTCACATTTTCCAACCTAGAGCAGTTAGCAAGGTCCTAAATTAAAGCTCAACATGTTCTCTAACGTTTCTTTTGTAATATAAAATTGTACCCAACTGAGATATTCACACTTCTCTGAACCATACCTTTTTTTTGGTGATAAGAATCTGGAAACCCTTCATGCCAGATTCTTATCTTACTGGTGCATATGCACGTTTCTTTTGTAATATAAAATTGTACCCAACTGAGATATTCACACTTCTCTGAACCATACCTTTTTTTTGGTGATAAGAATCTGGAAACCCTTCATGCCAGATTCTTATCTTACTGGTGCATATGCGTTTGGTGCAAACAGTGACTTCAAAAGCCCAGAATTTGAGCCTAATCCATTGCTGGAATACGGTTGAATTCCAAAATTTTAAAAATATGAGACACTAAAATTATGCAAGAGCGGCATGAAAAACACTAGGAAAATGGCTGAAGCAGGTAAATTTTGGGGCAAGGTCAAATTGCATGTCAACCTTCCAACAAATTTTACCATTCAGATGGACAAATTGCAAGGGTTGAATTGCTCAACTGTACATTTACAGTAATTAGATGAAATGCATGGAAATGAATTGTCATCTCTTTTTATTATAATGACAAAAGTCACTGCACAAGGCAATTACTGAGTACAAATTAATTCAAAGAGTGTTCAGCCTGCTCCCAGGTAACTTTTCAACTGATTAAAAAATTTAGAAAGAAGTCTGTGAGCTTAAATCAAATAAACCACCATTATATCCTGGTCTTCTAAGATTTAAAAGAGTAGTGCTTGTCAACTGATTTTTATAAAGATTGGCTCATTAAAAACAAAGCATTGCAGTTTAATTTTTCAAAATTGCATTTGACATCAGTTCAAACAAACGACTGATAGGGATGCATCTCATATGCTCGCTCTCTCAGCATGCTTATCTACTTGATCACTTAATTTCCTGATCCAAGCCAAGCTTAAAATCATCCACGAGTCCCTCAGGGATGCTTCTGTTCACAATCTTCCAAATGCAAATCACTAATGAGTACCATGCAGTACCAAAGATATGGCGATGACTATAAACAACGCGTGCGGGTGAGCATGGAAACGACCCAATATCCAGAGCCTCTCAACATAAAGTAATATATACAGTTCACTCGAAATTTACGGGTTTTAAAATAATTGAGCAATTTTCAAAAAAAAGGTAGTTCAGGACGAACGTCGGAAATCGACTCGGTGAATATAAAATTAAGTAGCAAGTTTTGTTTCATGGAGTAAACGCGTTATTAACCTGATTTGAAGGAACTCACGTAATCGACTTGCTCATGGACAGAATGGGCACGTGTTCAATGGTATTTCAGGGATGGATTTATCCAAGGTAACGTAGAATTTGGCATGCTCGAAGTAAGGAGAATGCCCGATGCAAAATTCTGCCGCATTTTGAGTCGAACATTTCTACAGCGATTTTATTCGCAATTTGTGAACATCATTTTATAATAATGATAAAAATGAATTGTCCATGTTTCTGTTAGTGCCAAATTCAATTGTTCAATACTTCCATCTGTGATTTCATGCTATGATTCTCGTTATCCAAAAAAAAGCCATGGTGTTAAATTATTTATTAGTTCATACCTACTTTGATGTATTTTCTTATAATACCCATACTGTTTGGAGAATTATCATTTTTATTGAATTTTGCTTTATTTTGAAATATTCTATAAATTAGAATGTGTTGAAGGGATGTGTCTTTAGGAGGATGGGACTTCCTCAAACTTTGTGAATGCTGAAAAGTGGAAAATTAAGCTTGAATATGAATGAAGAGTAAATTTGTGCTTAGCATAAAATAAAAATAAAATGAAAAATTAGAAAATAGGGAAATGTGAACAAACTCACACTCTGACAAAGGAGAGGATGGTACCAATATGCACAAGAATTTGAAAATAAATTTTTGGAATTTTCAAGAAAATCCAATCTCATTCCATCCATCCAAACCCTTATGTGGCAAAATCCGAATATTTTTGAAATTTGTGTGCCTATATGAGCACTGACAATGAAAAATTTTTTGATTTTTGCACCAAGGACTAAGTTGGGGAACAGTCCAATAACTGCCAGATGGTTTTGACCATTTGTCTTTCAGCCTGCCAATTTATACTGGCATGAGCATTCTGAAGTATAATGTCCTTTTGGGAAAATGCTCCAAAAAGCACACAAGAAACAAGGCACTGAAGTTGGCACACTGGATATTTTACAGGATTCACCCTTCCCAAATTCCTCCCAACTTAGGCCTTCCCAACCTGGCTGCATACCATCAGTGACCTTTGCTGGTCAGACTGAAAGGCACCATCTCCTGAATAAATCCCCAGTTTCTTTCTAGATGGTCAGGAACCGTCAACTATCCAAGGGTTGAAGTACTGCCAACTATAATGTACAGGCACTTTCCTGTTATCTCTGCACCTGATTCCTAGACTGCACTACCATCCAGACAAATCTTTAGGACAAGTTCATAACCACAACAACCTACCAGAAACTGTGAATTTTATTTTTCTGCATTCTGCAAATCACGAGTTCCCCTCGCGCCATGTGGTCCACGTTTCCTGCTGGACAAGCTTTTCCACAAAACATCTTTACATTCCCTTTTCATCCCCATCATTGAAAATGAAACAAAAATTGGACAGAGATAACAGGTAAGTAACAATTTACATATAGGAATCTGTGCACAAAAAGTTAATTCTGTCCAATAAGGCATCGGTTATCCCAGGTAGAGTACAACTTCATGAATAAAGTGCGGTCCGACGACGCAGTCAACGACCAGGAACACATGCCTGGTAATAGCCAGGAGACTCGCAATTTTTATGGGACAGATTTTAAATTCGTATTGCGAAATGGGTTCAATCCCAGCAACTGCTGCATATATGGCGACCCAATTAGCGAGCCAAAACCGGAAATCTCTTGGATTTGAAATATATACTTGCTGTTATGAATCGAGGTGTTGATCCGAAAAGCCCAGCACAGACCCATCATCAGCAGCAGCGTGGAGGGAAAGACGCAGAAACGGAAACCCAGAACTTCTTTGCATATATTCCATTTTCTCAATATAGGTGCTGGGGGTCGGGGTTCTTCGTCTGGTTCTGGTTTTGACACGTACTGTTGGATTTCCTGACACCAACCACTGAAGGGAATCCTGCTTCTCATCTTCTCCCCGACGAATCACACAAATCATTTCCACACTTTCTTTTGAGTCAACTTCATTTTTTGCATGTACAGTACAGTATATACATATGGAAGCAACGATGCATGCATGCATGCATGCAAACACTATAGAACCCACCATTATCTCATCCTGAATAAATTCAGCCAAAATAACTTTCCAATATAGAGTTATTCACTCTTCTCTAAAATCAAACGTACCCAAGGGTTTTCACACTCGGTTTGAAGATGTTTGTTCAAAGTTTACTCCATTCACACATATACAATCAAACCCTGTAAAACCGCCCCCCCCCCCAATAACCACCATATTTTTACCCCAAGCAAATCTCCCCAATGTTAAAAGGATGGGGAAACCTTGATAGACTGCCATCCGCCATTTGCCAACTATTTTCTGGCCACAAATAGGCACCTGCCCTTTTTTTTTTACCCTTTTTACCCCCTTTTTTTAAACCACCAATTTGGAAAGAGATTCAATTTTAAAATACAAACAGAATGCAATGGCTGAAAAATTAAAACCAAATGGATGCAATATTTGCTACAAAATTAAACAAGAACACTAATAAAAATGCAAAAGAAGTCATATATTAATATAAAGATATTCTTTTTATATCCATCATGCTTCTTCTTAATTGTTTTTGTCCTGTATTAAGTTTTGCTGTTGCAAATTTTGAAATGGTCATCCAAAACTGTGACAATGTGATCACTACTTGGACAACATTCAAATACGTTTCATGTGCAGAGTCCCCTTGATGAACCACTACCCTTGATAGACCAACAAGCTTGTTAAACTGCCAAAATCTTGCTGCACAGACGTTGGCGGTTTAACCCTTGCGTGGCAAAGTTGGGATATATTTGCAAAATTTTGTGTCACTGAGAACTGGGAATATAAAAAATGCAACTTTTGTAAGAAGGCCTGAGTGGGAAAGAGTCCAACATTTTTTTCTAATCCAGCAGAAAATTTTGGATGAAGATGAAAAAAAATCCCTCACTGGGTGGCATTTTTCCTGCATTCCTGGTATAGGATAAGCATGGGAGATTCCTGAAAACACGATATTTTGTCTCCCAGATTTTTCCTGACTTGGGCCTTCTCAACCTGGGAGCATTTCAATGACCTTGGGTCAAACTGAAATGCTCCACCCCCCAAAAATATCCCAACTTTGACTCACAATGGAAATGAACCCTCTGCTGTCCTAGGGTTAACAGGGTTTGACTGTATTTCCACAATTGCACATGAACAGTAATATTGTATTACAGCAAGCTCCCAGGAGCAACCCAAGAAAAAATTGTTGAAAGGAAAAAATCGGTAAAATAAGATTCTTTGTAAGGGAATTTTATTGGATTTTTAAAAGAACATTATTTATAGGTTTTTTCAGAGTTCCTAGAAAAATTCACACTTTTTTCTATATTGCAGCTGAAATACAATTCTGGTTTTGGAAGAGATCAGCTTCATGTCATAATAAAAAAAAAACTTCAGTCAAAGAACAATTGATCTCAAAAATCCCCTAAATGTGGCCAATTTTTGGCAAAAACGTTATTGATGATGATACAAGGTCGAAGCTTCGATTACTCAAGGTATATGATACCGTCATGGAGTGACATTCTTTGTAATAGGGAATGTCCGATCCCATTCTTTGCAACGCCCAGAAAAAAAAATCGTTATTCCATAGCTTTCAGATGTGATAGTCACTGATCCCTCCTAAAAGCCACACCAGGGATCCACAGCAGCAAGTCAATATCCCCTGGTACCCATTCGTTTTTCCGAGATGACACTGAATTGAATACGACGGCGTACTCAATTCCACGAGCAGCAAATTGGATCCATTTATCAAATTTCCGCTTCAAAGAGAGCAAACGAAGGATCCGGATTTTGTCCTACGATTTCCAGGTATCTCTTGATTAATTCCATCTCATACGCCGAATTCCATTACGCCGATGTACTTGCTCGACATTGGATTTCTGCGCTTGATGGAATATCGCATCATTTTTCCGGTTCATAATCTCAGAAGTCATTAAACTCCACTGATCATAGCAAATGGGTCTGATGCTAAAAGTTTTCTCCGTTTGAAATTGGCAAACAACCAAGTCAACTACAGTAATACAAAAGTTTTCAAAATAATCTGCATTCAGCAGATGATTACTACCAATATCTGCCAAAAAATAGCACGCAAACACGTGGTTAATTGACAACAGTTTGAATTCAAAGAAAATCAATAGAAAGAAAGCCATGGACGTGAACGTAATGTTTTGTTATCCAGGAAATGTTTGAGTTCAACCTTGTGCACGTTTAGCAAGATTCTCTTAAAACTCATCTATTTTATTTGTGGACTGACTAACGTTTGATTATGAATAAAGGTATAATTGTGTGTACATTAACATTGTTTTATTAGTCCAGACAAGTTTTTTTTTAATATACAATAGAAAAAAGCATACACTCATAAATGGTGGAAGCAAACAAATTTGCAACAACACACTTTTTGGCAAAAATATGTTCCCCATTCAGTGTGGAATTCCCGGAGTGAATATCAATTTAATTCCAGAATTCATGGCCAAAAGAAATGGTCCACCTAAATTTTGTGTGTGTGTGGCAAAATAAACGCCGGAAATGTCTTTAAATGCCCTCATTTTATTGCACTCTTTCATTTTATTATTCTCGGAAATTACGACTGTATTTTTGAACTTACCTCAGAAATCGCCCTAAAACTTGACAAGTAAAACATACTCCACATCGACTTACAATTAAGATGATTATTGACAAAAGTGAAGTGGAAAAATGTTTCTTCAATACCCTATTCATAATTGCGAAAGAATTATCGAATAAGGTTCCACACATTATGGAATAAATCAGCATTTTCACGAATGTGAACTCAAAAACAAATTTCAAAAAGTAACTGAATAACTGACAATATCGCCAGCACTGACAATTTTGGTCAGCAATATGGACCTTCAGGATTCTTCTTACAGACATTTTAGGGAGTCTCTGCTTTCGACGCAAACAAACCTGATTCTTGCTAAAAGACCAGAAAATGAAAATTTTGAGGCAATCAAAAAGCAACCGGTTTTTGAAATGCCAGAAATTCGTGACTTTTGGGGGAACTGAAGCCCGAAAAGTATAAGGAATGAAAATGCGCAAAAATCAGCCTGGGACGGCATATGGGAGACTCCAAAAAATGTTTCAATGTTCGTCACATTCTCAAATTAGATTCTTGGACTCGTCTGAAACACTTCAAATTGAACACAAACACGGTAAGGAAAAAAAGCAACAGATTGATTTGATGCGGATTTTTCACAGCTCAGAGCTTCGAAGGGTTTGAGATCGCGCAATTGAATGGAATGGTGATTTTTTGTTTGATGCTGAAAGTGAAAAACCAGTTGGAAGTTGATTTCCTGGAGTGGGTTTTTTTTTTGTGCTCTGGCAGAATCGAATATAATGCTGTACATCAAAGTACAAGTTTTTGCATTTCTTCGGGACTAGTTTTGCTGTCTAAGGCCCTTAAAGTACCGGTTTTTAACGGGAATAAGGGAGTTCATCTTCCATATTAATAAAGGATATTTAAAACATTCGGCAAAAAAACGACGAACGAGACGCTGTCCATTTTTATTCGTTGACATTCTTAAGAACCCCGTGACAAAAGTCATGATTACTTATAAATTTGGATGAGAGAAACTTGAACGAATCAGAAGCCCTCCGTTTTTCTTATTTCTTGCCAAAAAGAAGAGTTCATTTGATCAACACTTTTTTCAGCATATAAGAAGAGCAATTTCAAGTTTAATAAAATAACACATACGTTTATATTGAACAACAGTCGACAGTTGCATGCATAAAACAACAATGTCTACCTTTTCAACCTTCCACGTAGGATAGAAAAAAAAACCTCATCTATGATGGAGTAACGTGTGACGCAAAATGAGGGCATTCTGCAGTAAAAAAAAGAAGGTAAATTGCACGCATAAAACCAGCACATTCGTGGCAATTATAGAAGCCCTGATGATTAATTTATGATCCCTATTTTCTCCTTGATACCCTGCTTTCATGCAGGAATTCAGAAACTGTCGTGGTAGCATGCACTGTCTTATTGCTGAATGCTGACACATTAATAGCCCCCAATCAACCGAAATTTAAGCTTGGAAACTCGTCACTTTTGCATAGTGGAATTTATGAAAATGGCCGCTCTACAAACAGTTTAGGAAAGGGGTCTAACAAAAGTTTTCGGGAATTAAGCTGACATGGCATAGGATTGAGCAGGACATCAATTACTCTTCATGAATAACATTGTTTGGCACAAGACTAAAATTAAACCCTTTTTGACACATTTTTTGGAAAAAATTTTTTCAAGGTAACCCAGCTTTCTGCTCTTCACAGAAAATATGAGGCACCCATTTGGTCGGTTATTTTTTTAATTGTAGATGATTTTGGGTTAGAATTTAATATCCCAGCTTCCTCTTCGGAATTCTCTAAATTCACATGGAATTAATGTCAAGGGTTGCTTCCAGGTCTTCCAGGGTATTGTCATTAAGTGGCAGCTGTGAAGGCAGCAGTTGCTAATGGAAAGTGGCAGAATTACTTATTAATTAATGGGAGCAGCACTTTGAGCTTCATGTCATGCCAATTTTAAAGAATTCTGTGCTCAAAAAGTCTGCAAATGGGCCAATCACCTGATAATGGATAAAGAGCAGAAAGTTCCTAGGGTGACTTTTGCAACCAAAACAAAAATCTCAAAAATGATAAAACAGCATTGAATTGTTTTTTATTTGGGCCAAAAGAATATTTTTCTTCTGAAGAATAATTGCTTTTGGCTCAATCATATGCAGGCTGTTGATGACAATGGCAGAATTCCATTGGAAGGCCTGCGCACGTGGTGTCCTGCAATTCAACCCTGATTGGTTGCTGCTGGAATAGGGTCAAATTGTGAAGTGGTCAAATTGCAAGACAATGTAAAAGGCTATGTTTTCTACATTGCGTTTGACATTTTGTATTTCAGTGTGAGTCAAATCACAGGGCAGAGGTCAGAGTGCAAGATGACATCCCAGAAAATTTTACCGTTGAATTGCACAAAGGACCAATTAAAGGGTGGTCAAATTGCAAGGTACCACCTGTATATAGGCAACCCTTGGAATCAATGCTATTTCAATTTCAAGAATCATGGAAAAAGCATGTGGACTGCCCCAACAAATCTGCAGGAGAACAAAAAGCTGCCTGGGTGCTGATTTTTGCATTTTAAAAAATTCACAAAAAACAGGTCAAACAGAGATATTTTTTGCATGCCAATTAAAGAATGTTTTTCTGAATAATTATTGTTTTTCAGCTCAGTCCTTTGCCATTTCAATTTTATACTCCAAGAACATTTGTTGGACCCCTTTTACATAGTGGATATATACATGCAACATCAAGCAGAATTGGAGCGTATACATGCGCACAAGACACAAGAATCCAATATTGATAATTTCAGGAGAAAAAAAGGAGGAAATAAATTATGTTCACTGGTGGATGGAAGCAGGAAGAGTTTGGACAGGAACTATTGGTGCAGGCGGCAGTAAATTTTTCATGGGCGGCGTCATCGTCCTGCTGGCCCATCCTGATAAAGCCAACCGGTCGTCCATCAAACCCGGTAATCACGAGTTCCCCTCGCGCCATGTGGTCCACGTTTCCTGCTGGACAAGCTTTTCCACAAAACATCTTTACATTCCCTTTTCATCCCCATCATTGAAAATGAAACAAAAATTGGAGAAGAAAAAAAAACCAAATTCCCCTCGTCCTCAAGAAAAGGGCGGAAATGGCGACCGGGGCAACAGGAAAACCCTCAGGATATTTTTATGCTGCTCAGATGTATATACTCAGCAATTCATCCATTTGGCAACACTCACAAGGGTCAAGTCTTCCGAATACATGTATAGTTGGTTTTCAGGAGCGACACAGTCACGAATTTCACACAGGTCGATCGAAAAAAAAATTATGAACTAGATTTCTTTTTCTTCTTTAAAATGCCTGCCTGTCTCTTTTTGAAGAGTTTCACCAGTCGGTAATTATTTTAAGGCAAATAAGTGGCTCTGAGAACATTTTAACACGTTTTTATTAACTCGCTTTCTTGTCTGTTTGTTTGTCCAGAATCTCCGGATCAAATTTTGCAACTCAAATTTTGCTCACTTCCTGACTAGCTAGCATTTTTTCCTTTTTCAAAACGTGGTTTTTTAGATTAATTTTTTAATCTACTAAATTTTGTCTTCCTTATTGGTTGGTAAACGCATTATACTCAAAATTTCCCAGCAATTCCATCATTCAATTTTAGCCCTATATTTAGTTAAACCCCAATAACTCAAACTTGAATCCAACTTTCTGTTGAAATTTTTTTCAAGAATGTCTCTCTCTGAATGTACTTGGAAATAATGCATAAAAAATATCCCCAACTTAAAGGAATTTCTCTTCAAACCTCCAAAACTCGATTTTTCTAGACTAGAGGAATCTTTTTTTAATTATTCTATTGACACAGGAAAGAGAAAAGCAAGAATTAGGCAAGGGTGTGTTTAAAAAGGAAGTGAAGGACTAATTGAGCAAAGGAAATTTTGCTTCAGAATTCAGCAATCAGTCAACTCGAATAAGCTGCAATTTCATGCATTGAATATCACTTATTGTTAAAATTTCCTGTGATTTTTCCTTCTTTTCCCTCAGGATAAATGCTTGCTCTCAAACTCGAATTTTTGTTGTTGCTGATTCTTTGGAGGTTTTGTCTTGAAGAGGTCCAGTCATATGCGGAATTGGGATGAAATGCAAATTTTCTGTAAGTTGAATGAACCGATTAAAATATTTAAATGCTAAGAAATGACACACGTTGAAACGCTTTACTTTTTTTTTAAGATATACCCATAGCCAACAGTTGCCACAGGATAATACTAAAATCCTGTTCAATTCTTTAAAATATATGCCTTCTTCATTTATCTGTCACTTGTTCGCAAAAAAGTGAACTTCGGAAAGAGCCTCCGCAAATACACGCCACGGAAAACAATTCATCTCTGACGGCCATTTCAGGGCAAAATTCCTGGCTCCATTCTGGCGTCTTCATTGATAACTTTTCATCCCAAACGCAAGAACAAAAAAAAAAAGCATCCGAGTCAGTTGCTAATTTTTCAAACGCAATCCCAAATGTGTTATTCGGCCTGTTATTGTCAAGCGTATACGAATGCGAAGACAAATAGCACTTCCGCATCCAGCTGCTGTACGAGTACAGTAAATATATATACTTCGCATAAAAAGCCCTTTTATTTCATTATCGGAGGAAATTCCTAAAATTTTTCCTCGCATTCCGTTTGAATAATTCATCTACGGGCCTCCATCTATTTTTTTTTTCAACGGTAAGGGGGTCGACTTCCAAAACAGCCCTGATTTAATTACCCGTCGTTTTCCAGGTCGTAAAATTCTCGCAGCTGCGCCAAAGCCCAACTCATTTACCGAATTCTCGAGGGTTTCATATGCATACCAGGAGCAGCGTGAATTCTCTCAAGTCTGTATTTTATGCTGGATCGATTTTCCGACCACGAACGAGACCCCCGAGATTTTAACTTTGCAGTGCATGAATATTCCGGGCGCGAATGAAAAATAATTTCTAAAATAGAATTAAAAATTTGAGGAAAAACACCCACTAAAAACAAAGCCTTCATTCCATACACAGGGACATTCGATTGTATCATTTTCTTATTTCTTGTGTATTCATGAAGGATCCCTTGGATCCCTCAATAAGGAGTGGGGGTACAGTATAAACAAAGTACTGTATTCCTCAGTTTTCAAGTGCATTCCTATTTTGTGGTGAAAGGGAAATCGGTGGAAATTTTCTGACCCTCAATTTTTAAACATAGCAATAAGCATAATTTTAACCCTCAGATGGGAACAGCCATTTTTGCATTCTCCAGCAAATGCCAGATTCTTTTGCACACAGTTGCACTCAATTTTTTCTGAAAGTCATAAAAAGAAATCTGGGTTGAGAAGGCATATTAGTAAGGAAAAATCCAGAAAGGGCAGATCCTTTCGTTTTCATAAATCTTCAATGCAAATCCTAGACTATGAATTCTTAAAAAATGCCACCCAGTGAGAAAATTTTTAATCAAGAGAAGTGTTCGGCCAGTAGAGAAACAAAACAATTGGACTCTTCCCCAACTTCAGCCTTGGTGATCAGTTTTTGTTTTTTTATTTCAGAGATCTTGGGCACAAAAGTTTGCAAAAATGTTCAGGCTTTGCCACAGAAAGGGTTAATATGGGTCCTTTGAGATATGTCTCAATTTTTGTTTCTGTGGAGAGAATGCTCTATGAGAAGGAAATACAAAAAATGTTTTTCCTCCTCTCTGGAATTTTTATTATGAAAAATGCACTGGTAATCATTTTCACTCTTGTGTTTTATCCTCTTCAATTCATTGCTGCATCAAAATTTGTGCGCAAATTCATTTTTATTCACTGTGATGTGCTTTCACTGTTCATTTTGTGCATCATTTCTTCAATTTTCAATCATTCAAGAAATTATTAAAAAAAAACGATGAATTTATATTCAGAGTAACTTATTGAATATACATTCTTAATTGTGAAACGGAGGGTTGCCTGTGTTTCATTCCGATTCCAATGCTGACCCATAAACCTGCCAAAAAAGTAAAGCAAGGTGTTTTTCTTCCCCCTTTTTCCCCTTTCTTCCCTTCATTTTTTTCATTAAAAAGGTTTCTTCATCTTCAGATACAGTAGTGAACCCTTTCTTTGTCACTGATTCCCCAAGATACGTGACAACTACGTCTTCACCTTGCTTTTCATCCTATCGTTGAGTTCTGCCTATAAATAACCAACATGAGTGCTTCTGAAACAAGATAATTACCTCAAAAGGACTGTTTCAATATCATGAGTTGCAGTGCCCCAAAAGTATAGGGTACAAGTTTTCGCATGATTCAGGGCCTTCATCTCGACATGCCCTTCATGCGTCATTAGAGGACGTCGCTTTGAAAAGGCAAAGGGATCTTGACTTCGGATACACATATCGAATTTCCTTCTTTTACCCCACACACAGAAGAAATATACTCTCCTGATCGACTGTATGTATGTATGTAAGTATACATGAACGTAACACCGAAAGTCGCGAAGAACGCAGTTGGATCGATCAGGATTCTGTTTTTTCTCTTCTTCTTCTCCTGATGATCGAAGTATCGATTGCCGACAAGGCGTTTGACGAGACTCTGAATATCAGACTCACGATAAACACAGGAAGAAGAAAAAAAAAAAAGCTTGCATGGTGTGTGAAAGTTTCCGATCCGTCACGTTTGACTGGCATTTACAATACAAAAAATATATACATAGACTTCATTGCGAAAAAAAAAGGGCGACGAGGGGAACGGACGCAATCGATCACTGTGACGACGCTTTCATGCAAAAATCCCGGTCCGCAGCAGTCGATTCGTTCAATTAATCGGGAACTTCTCTTATGCATATTACTGGGCCCAAACGCATTCCGCTGATTCGGAAACTTCGTCGTAAAGTTCATCACTCAGAAGTAAGACATTTTGTACGCATATATATACGAGTGTTATCCCAACAAAAAAGGGAATAACTGGAATTTAGTAAAGCCTTTTTTTAGGAAAAACTTGGAATCAACACTGTAAACTCAGAATCAAAGTTTCCCGTATACCCGTGCATGATTACTTGAATATACGACCTAATTTTCCCAAATATTTTGCTTTGAAAAAACATGGCGCACTAGTTTTGCAGAATGCCGGAAAAGTTATCGTGCCACGAGAAACTTGAAATTCAAGTCTCGATGACGAGAATTTTTTTTTCAGTTTCTGCAGATACTTTTGATTCTGAAAAAAAGTTGTCGAGAATTTAATGGTAAAAATAGGCTTATACTACATTTCAAGGGCTTAAAATTCAGGATCAATATCAACGTATAAATTAAGAATTTTTTGAAAATTTTAGCCGGTAAGTTAAGTTTACCAGAAATTTGGTCACAAATTTTCATTTATTTCGACACACCTCGTATAGCAAATCGCTCCCATCTTTCATCAAAGAAAATAGAAGCAGGTTTCAAACTATTCAAAACCCCTGGGTAGAAAATTACTTATTTTTAATGTTTTGAAATTGTCACATAAAATAATTTCCAAAGAGCATCAAAGATTCTCTCTAAATTGTTCATTCAACTAAACCTCATACCAAAGCAAGCTGAAGACCTTGTGCTTTGAATAAACTTTTACTGCTACTTTGTTTTCAATGTCAGGAAATGGGTGGGTGTATGCATACATATCAGATGTCCAGTTTTATTTTGTGGATTGTGTTCTCTTTTATTTTTGTCATCAATTTACGGCAAATAAAGTGTTCTGTTCATTCATTCATTCATTCCAAAGAGCACAAATAATTTTTGTTGAACTATACAAGTAAACCGCATGCATAATTATATTAATTTGCCATTGCTCAAGCAGAAGGGACTTTCCTCAAATTTTAATTTAGGAAAATTGTGTCCTCTCAAAATTGAAGAAAAACTGGAAAATTTATTTTTGGAGGGTCTGCTGGCATAAAAAAAAAAGAATACCTTTCCTCAAACCCAGCAAAAAATTCACCCATGTATTCACCTAATTTTGACCTATATCACATGGGTTACAGTCCCCCAAATCATGATGATCATGATACACACTTGGACATACATATACAGGTGAATACCGTAATGGACAGGCATATTGCAATATGCCTGTCTGTTACAGGTGCAGTATGTTGTTATGCCTGCTATTTTATTCTTAACTCGTGTGCAGCAAAGTTGGGATATTTTTGCAAACTTGTGTGCCACTGGGCACTGGAAATAAAAAAAAACCGGCTTTCGTTCCACAGCCCAAGTCTGAAAAAAGTCCAATGTTTTTCCTAATCATGCAGAAAATTTTAAATGAAAATTAAAAAAAATCCCTCAAGATGGGTGATATTTTTTCCTGCATTCCTGCCATGGGATTTGCATAGGAAAATCCATGAAACAATATAAAATTTGCCTCCCAGATTTTCACCAAATTGGGCCTTCTCAAACTGGGCTCATTTCAGTGACCTATGAGTCAAACTAAAATGTGCTGCCCACGGGAAAAATCCTGACTCTACCTTGCACTGAGAAATAACCCCTAAGTGTCCAAGGGTTAATGAAAGGACAAGTGTCAAACAGGTACCCAGAACTGTATCCAGGAATACAGGTGATGAATAAACGGAGTACCGCTTGTACATCCTACACAACAGGCTTAGAAAATGACATGATACTCTTCCATTGTAAGAAGCAGTGCTTGTTCTTTTTTTGGCGTGGGGGTCAGGAAACAGCTCAGAGCTCTTGCAGAAAAAAAAGGGAATGAGCAAAATGGTTATGTCAGAGCGCAAATAAAATTTCATGCAAGTCTCAAAGAAACTTTTCCGTTTCCCTTTCCACAGTCTTACTTCCTCACATGAATAAAATAAAGAACCTCAAAAAGTAGCATATGAGGGAAGCAAGGAAAGTGAACGGAGTGTCGATAAAAATGGCACCAGTATAGAAAGCAAAAAAAAACAGAAAGGGACAAACGCCTGTCGAGTCTGGGGGGTCGACGATGACACGCACTTGTTCTGGCTGATTCCTGTCGTCAAAAAAGTCCTCTCACAAACCCTTGAACCCCAAGGTATTTATGCACATATATTTACGCACATTTTTCTTCCTTTTTTCTTCTTCTTCTTCTGAATGGGATGGAGTGGAATTCAATATTTCAGCACCTCGAGTCATACGACTCATACCTGACTGACGTTGACATCCGCTTGCGGAAAGGAAGTGTTGACATCCTGGTTCTGACCACTTTGAAAATTAGCACACAACGAATTAAATTAAATTGATTGATGGATTCATTAGGCTGATTTTTCCAGAAGAATCAAGGAGAAATTGATGCATAAATTGATCACAGGTCAACCAGCATAACTCAAACCTTCTAATGTCAATTTTTTCAAGTCATTGTCTGAAATTAATCCATAACTGAAAGGCTGCCTCCATCTAGCCTCCATATCTCACATTTTTGTTTGATTGACACATAAAAGAGGAAAGCAATGCAAAATGTATTGTGATGCAATTTGAAAAGAAGTGAAAGACTAATAAGGCAAACTAGTAGTAGAGCGTCTACAGTGAAATCTTTTCAAATCTTTTCAGAAATACGGTATTTCAAATACCGCGTAGTTTAGTACCATACCACTGGTATAATGCCAGCGGTACACAACCCCTTCAGGTATTTTTTGGGGTGGTGTACCGCTGGTATTATACCAGTGGTACATAACCCCTTTAAAATACTGTGGAGTTGTGTACTGCTGGTATAATACCAGTGGTACACAAACCTGTGGTATTTTAGCAGCAGTACACAACCCTGGTATAATACCGCAGGGTTGTGTACCGCACAGCGTATTTTCACTCTGATTGCCCGTGGTATCATTAATGCGGCCAATCACAGCTTCGCAGAGCAGATCCGGGAGTCCAGATCTGTGCTGCGGTATTATAAAATACGGGACAGCTTATTTTTACTGTGATTGGCCATGGTATCATTACCTCGGCCACTCACAGCTTTGCAGAGCAGATCCGGGAGTCCAGATCTGCGCTGCGGTATTATAAAATACTGCACAGCATATTTTTACTGTGATTGGCTGCGGTAATGATACCGTGGCCAATCACAGTAAAAATATGCTGTGCCGTATTTTATAATACAGCAGCGCGGTATTGCAGAGCGGATCCAGGAGTCCGGATCCGCACTGCGGTATTATAAAATATAGCACAGCGTATTTTCACTGTGATTGGCCGCAGTATCATAACCTCGGCCAATCACAGCTTTGCAGCAAGGATCTGGGAGTCCAGATCCACGCTGCAGTATTTTAAAATACCTAAGTTCTGTGATTGGTCCTGGAATACTACCACAGGATATTATCCTACAGAACTTTATAAAATCAAAAACACTGTGTCAACATTCACTGGCAACATTCAAATGATCAAGATTATTTAAAAATTAAGTTTTTTTGTGTGTTGCTGAGAAAAAGGCACTGCTGATTTTGCCAAACCTGGAGGAAAACTGATTTGCGAAATGCCCTGCTGAAGCCTCAACACTTGAAGGATGATAGTACAATAATTCTATAATCACTACTTGTATATGCTGAGAAAATTCCTGACTGCTGCCAGACTTGAACCGGGAACTGTTGCACCATGAACTATGCCTCAACTGGATAGGCTGCCATGCACTTGACGTTGGACCTAGATGACATGGGGTCATATAACTTTTTTTTCAACACCTAGGCCACAGACACATGCTACACGATGTCCATAAAGTTCCCCCAGACCCCTATAGGATCCTTTGTAACACTGAGGATGTTAAACCCTTGCTTCCAACTACAGCACCCTGTAAGCTCTCTTAAACCTTGGGAAGGGTGCCTGGATTTATCCCCTATATACATTTTGTGCCACAATGAGTAGAAAAAAGGGGAAACAAGAATGATTGGAAGAGCCAAATTCTGAAAAAAAAATCCCAAATTGCATTCCTGCAGAAAAAGTTTCAAGAAAAAAAGTTACTTTTGGGTGGCATTTTTTCTACCTTCCTGCCAAAGGATTAGCATTCAGTGATTATCAGAACTATGACTTCCTCCTTGTAGGCTTTTGTCTGACTTTAGCTATTCCCCCCATCAGCCAAAGCTGAGTTTTGGTGACCTTTGTTCAAACCAAAACTCAGAAGCCTGACAAAAAATCCTGGCACTAACCCACCATCACAAACTGTCCAAGGGTTAAAAAGCAATTCAAAGCCCAGAATACCACCAATTTCAATTTCCTCCCCAAACTCAAAAAAGGCCTCACTCAAATTTTGTTCCTGGTTTCTAAAATGGTTTTAAACCCTTGGACAATGGAGGGTTAATTTCAATTTTGGGGCAAAGTTGGGTTATTTTTTGGGGTGGAGCATTTCAGTTTGACCCAAGGTTGCTGAAATGCTCCCATAGGTTGAAGGCCAAAGTCAGGAAAAATCTGAGAGACAAATTCTCTTTTGTAATCAGGTATCTTCCATATGCCAATTTTTTGTCATGAATGCAGAAAAAAACGCCATCCAGTGAATGTTTTTTTCATTGTTCATCAACATTTTCTGCTGGATTAGATCTTTTTCTGGACTTAGGCCTTTGTAAAAAACTTATATTTTTAAAAATTCCTAGTTCTCACTGGCACAAAATTTTGCAAAAATATTCCAACTTTGCTGCACAAGGGTTAAATCACCTCAACCATCAAATACCCAACATTATTCTCAGACTCCGGGGAGTCAACTTCAAAATGTTGCCAAAAAATATTCGCAGGCTTTAAAAATCGTTCACAGCTATAGTGTGCATTGCAACCATCACCAGTGGCATCCCTGGCCCAAACAAGCAAGTTACTTAGGCCTTATAATACTTCCATAGTGTAGCTGAGGCGTCAACTATGGACAGAAATTAAGACGGATGCCCGTCAACCGACCAGAACGCCGCCGCGCCCCGGATATTTCCCAGCATTTGCGCTTTTGTTTATATACGGCGTTCTATAATGAACCCATCGGAGGGCATTTTCCTTTCGTTCCTGGCTCGTCGACTCTCGGAATCCGAAATGCATCAGAGGAGGAAGCCTAAAAAAACAGCTGACTTTTGTATCTGAAGAATCAAGGGAGCATATTAGAAAACGAGTTCATGCGAAAACCCGATGCCTCAAACCTGACTGAGACCAAGGATGCCTCACTTTTTGAATTTTTTATAGCCTCTGTTTGAATTTCCTTAGAAACAAAGAATCTCAGGGAAAAACGAACTTTCTCGAACATGCCGTAATTTAATCCTGTAAGGAGTGTAAGCCATCCTGAATGGATGAATGATTTTCTCCTGGTATGTATTAAAGATGCACAAGGTGCAATTTCAAGTTTCAAGAAACACCTCCGTAAAACAAAGCCTTTCCCCACAAACTCCATAATAGGTCCAATTTTCTGGAGACCTCCATTTTTGGTATTATTTTTTAACAAGGGAAAGAGAAAATCAATAAAAAATATAATTAGAAAAACTTTGAGAGGAAATGAGGGGACAATCGGGAAAAGAAACCTTTGCCTCCAAATTCTGCATCCTGTCAATTTTTTCAAGATTTAATTTAATCCTTATTGCGACACAAAGTCAGAATATATTTCCAAAATATTGTGCCCATGAGCACTGAAAATTTCAAAAATGCCATTTTTTCACCAAGGGGAAAGTCAAGAAAAATTCTGATATTTTTTTTTCCTGCATAAAAACTTGCATCAGAAAATTCCTAACTGTTTGGCTTTCTCATCAGAAATTCCTTGCATAGGATCACCATTAGAGATTTTGGAAGGCCAAAGGATTTTGGTGCTGGTGAAATTTGCTGCAGTTGAACTTCCTGCACTTCAACTTGCCACACCCTAACTTGCCACTGCTGCAACTGACCGCAGCCTGAAGTGACTGCAGTCACAAGTTGCTGCAATCATTTCTCACCACAGTCACAACTTGCAGTAGTTATAAGTTGCCACTATTTCAACTTGCTGTGCTTCATGATTAATTCAGACAGTTCTGGAACTTTTTAAACTTAATTCACAGCATACTTCTTCTTTCATTGTTTGCAATTGAAAAAAATTTACAATAGAATAAGACAAAAAAACCTTGACATGAAAAATAAAATGCACAGCATTTAGCCACCAATAGTACTAGTTCAGGATGAATGAATTCATTGAAACCCTCTCTACATTTTCTAAAAAAAATTACACAGCAGAATGCCCAGTTTATTGGAAGAATGTGGGAATTCTTTTTTTTCCCTGAAATTTTAGTCAATGCAATGGCAAGTGGCTTCAATTCATGCAGCAAGTTGTGATAGCAGCAAGTCATTACAGTGGTGAGTTGTTGCAGCAGCAACTTATCACAGAGGCAAGTTAACACTGCGGCAAGTTGTGACAGCCACAAGTTCAACTGCTTGCAGCAGGTTTGGTGTGCGGCACGTTTCACCAACACAAAAGGATTCACCATTCCTGGATTTTTCTTAGGCATTCCCAGCTTTCTGACTGGGCACATTTCTGTGACTTTTGGTAAAAAATGTGCCAACCCCTTGAAAAAATCCCAACTTTGCCACAGGATTTCCAGGAACCCTCAGCCATCCAAGGGTTTAGGCATAACATATAACCAATCAAAATTCCCAGTGATTTTTCTTGCTCTCCCTCAACATACATTTTTACTCAAAACATCCCTAATAACTCAAAATGTTTTGCTGGTCCCTTTTGCTGGTCAACTTCAAGAGGAAAAGAGACTTGTATATTTGAAACGAGAAAATAAAAAATATTTTCTTCCAAAGAGGCTGAATACATTTTCCAAAGATTACATTTAAATTTTCACATGAATATATACGTCACTCGTATCAAAAGTTGAGCATTTTGAATTATCACAACACATTTAAGAATCGTTTGTCCGATTACAAGAAATTAAAAATCGGCCAGTGGAGCACCATCCAATACAATTAAAATCTTTACGTGATTTTGGAGTAGATTTTCAATGAATACCCGATGCATATTGTGTCTCAAGAGGTAAAATCAAGCTCTTTTGAGAAAACAAATGATAATCTCCCAAACCCAGTTAACTTCTTGTGAACCGTCCTAATTGACTAGTTGTTTTCGCGTGGTATATATACACGACTACAGCAGTCAAGATTAGCAAAATTGCAATGCTCTGAATTCTTGGATCACAATATAAGTTGAGGCATTGGTTCTAACCGATTGATGATGAAATCAAAACGATGAACAACAAGGATCATGGTGATTATGCAAATTCCGAGAAAGGTGTTTTTTTTCAAATCTCACTCGATAAATAATCGCTGATTCATGCAATTCAATTCAATTCTCATATGTACATACTGTATGTCATCCTTATTGTGGTCGTCATACCTATTTTATAAAACAATGTCAAAATAGGTCACAAATCAGTCACTCACCTAATATCCCAAATGTCTCCAGACGATATTTTTCGTCAGCCAACCAAGGGACGATGACAGAAAAAGGCTTTTTTGCCGGGAAATGAAACACCACCCTTGAACATGAACTCGTGGTAACTTCACTATGTATACGAACACACACACACACACACAAATATATATTTATATTTAGAATTGTTTATAAAAACACGAGAACCAGTCGACACCTCGTTGTTTCCGCTGTTCTTTCCGGTCCCGGAGAGATGCGGAAATGCGTTTTTATTTCGGCGACGTGCCAATAATACACAGACGGTTTCCGGTTTGTGTGTCCGGTTGCTGCGCTTCGCGACACCAAAAGCACATCATCGTCGTCGTCGTCGTCGTCGTCGACCCCGTTCAGCCTCTTGGCAAAACACTCAATCACTTTCTTTCTTTGGGTGGAAAGGAGAAAAACGATTTTGAAACTTCGAAATAGACAAATCGGATGACTTACAGTGAGGCCCCGACGTACGGACAAAGTACCGATATTTGAACACTTTGACTTGCGGACACACAAAACTTCTAAAAATTCACCCCGAAATCCAACAAATGCCCAGTTTTCCCACATATCTAGAAAAATGGAAGCTTCTTTTCTCTCTAAGTTTTGATGTCTTATGCAAATGTATCACAATAATTTAAAAATGTAATAAAATTACTTCGATCAATAATACAAATTGGAAAATTTCGCGCTTTTTTCTGACTTTTCTCTGGCATTTGTGCGCAAGTAGGACAATTTGTGCGCGCTCTTTGCTTGCTCGCTTTTCATGCCAAAAGATCAAATCATGTGTGGGTTTTTTTCTCCATATTTATTTTCTGTATCCTTGAAGTTGAGAGAAAAAAATTTTTGGGGGACTTTATTCCCAAGTATCAGTAAACAGGGGAATGAATCAAATATGTTCCCATATTCAGTAAGTTTATATAGGAAAATGTGACACAACTTATGGTTTTTTTTTTTTTTTTACATACAGACAATGGTTCAAGCACCAAAAAGTCCATATACCAGGGCCACACTGTATCTCTATATATAATGGTTTCATCAAGCAGTGCTTCAAGATTGGTGGTACCTGAGCTCCAGCACTTACCCCTTGGACAGCAGAGGGTTCTTTCCCATTGCAGGCTGAAGTTTGATTATTTTTGTCTGCTGGGGCATTTTACGTTTCTTGAAGGTCAGAAAAGCCCTTCCAGGTGGGCTGAGGCAAAGTTGGGATTAATCCACAAAAAGCCTGCTGCATAACATACCATTTTTTTAAATTTTCCTGCAAAATTTTTCTGCGCAAAAAGAAAAAAACATAAAGATTTTTCCTGACTTTTTACTCAACTCCCTGTTGTCATTTTTTTATTTTCCTCTCTGGAGTGCAACAAAATTTTGAAAAAATAGTCCAACTTTGCTGCCCAAGGGTTAAAGTACCACAATAAGCATTAACATGTGTGTTTCAAAGGCACCATATTGGGAAAACCCAATGTTTCGGATAATTATATACAAGCAAAACCAATGATCAACTCAAAAGCACTTCTCTATATGACACTGTACTTGTTTTTGGGTAAAATCAAGAAACATTTTTCTTCTCAGCTATTTTTAAAATTCTAGTCCAAATTTTAAGCAAAAATTAAACTATTTTCAGCAGGAAAAAAGCCTACAAATGTTTCTTTTTGAAAGTGTGCACAAGCCAATATAGTATGCACCCAATTCCATGAGATTTCTTTTATATGGTGAATTTTCAATGTCCAATACAGTATAATGTAGTAAAATAGAAAAAAAGATTGATTATTCACTGTAAAATACATAAAAATTATATACAGTATTTTGATGAACTTGACGAATTCTATAGTTGGGCGGAAACACATTACATAACTGTTACCCTTAAACCTACGCTTTTTTGACCCAAAGAAGAGATAAACTCGTTTGCAATTTTAGACCAGTGAAAACCCTAAACACACGTGATCGCTTTTTTTCAAGTTATTTCCCGCAATGTGCTTGACAAATATCCGCTCCTGATATAAAACGAACAGGCATAAAATAATTGCTTTGCACACATTCCGCCGGGGAAAAATACATTTCTTCCCAAATTGGATCAAAAGCTATCAATTTGAAATGAGAAAATCAACGTGGGAAAATCCAATCACGTGAATAGAGAACTATGCGTTAGCCTCTTCTGACTTCAGAAAATATCACAGGTTCAATGATATTAATACTCACAGAAAAATATGTCAATGTCAAACTGACGAATGTGTCTCGTCATTGATTGCAATTCAATATTCACGCGAACCATATCCAACATTATACAGTACTGCTAAATATATTCGAACACATTTTCTTCCATCAATTCCCCCGAATCGATGGAATTAATCCAGAATAAAATTAGCTTTCGGATCACTTCATTCTATGTTAGGAAGGACGAATTTAACTTCGGTATTTTCTTATATACACACACATACACGTGGATTCAAACAATGGATTCCATTTCCATTTTCGGTAAATATAGCATCACATGACGGACGTCTATCGCAGTACAGTATATAAGCAATAAATCGCATCTCATTTACATACGCGGAATCAAGGATTTATGCTGGCGTCAAGCATGCATTATTCAAATGTCCAATGAATGCTTCAAGATTTTTGAATCCGCGTGTAAGACCAGAAATAAGGTTTCCGCAAGATTTTTGCAACGAACTGAAGGAATTTCCATGAATAGCTGCTATACTTGCATATTCTTTCCGTTTATAATCATTCAAACTCACGGAAGTTGA
>CAJPEX010001556.1:0-55059 GCA_905338405.1 Notodromas monacha
GAATAATATCAAACCTACCCAAAATAGTTTGAAAATGGAACAAAATGAGGCAAACAAAAGGATCCCACTTGCATTGGGTTAGTTTGAGGATTTCCTTTTGTTTTGTGAGTTTGCTGTGAGAAGAAAAGTGAGTTGCTTGGTTAAGTGAATACGTATATTTTGATAAGACTTCAGCAAACAAGAATCAGACCAGCAATGAATACTGACACATACACTTTGTGGTACTTTTATAGATTTGGAATAAACCAGACACGCTTGCGCAACCAAAACAGGGCAACAGAAAGGGGACTGGGCAAATGACCAGGAACCAGACAATGTATCTAGGATGCGTGATGTCTTTGTCTGCTTTGGGGCAGCAAGTTGCTAGGCAGAGATTGCAAATACAGAGAGCAATATTATCTACCTGTCATAGGACACATATCTTTTGGTGACAGTGCCATGAAACCTTGCTTCCAAAATGAAATAAAATTAGCAGAGAACTCATGCTTTGCATATGGCTCAACTAATAATTCATGGAATTCCAAATCATGTAACTCCATCAGTTTTAGACTTATAAAATTGAAAAAGGTCTTAAAAGATAAAGCTGAATAAGTGTTCTAGGTTTACTTTGATATTGTGAAAATTGATCCAATAAACAGATCTTGAAATATTCTCTGTTTTTTGAACCTAGCTTTTCCTTGGTGGTAAGAATCTGGAGAGCCTCAATGCCAGATTCTTATCTCACTGATGCACAAGCTTTTGGTGTTAACAGTGACTTCAAAAGCCTTTTTTCCATAATCCATGAGTAATTTTTTTACACCATATATAGGAACTAATCCTTCTTTTACCTCCTGGAGGATAAAATGAATCACCTTAGATATTGTCTTTTTGGCTATGACTTTCATATTTGTGGATTATCTGCCAAATTATCACTCAAAGATCCTTCCCAGTATAATTCCTAGCATGCATGCAAAAGTTCAATATGCAGGTAACTCTTGGTCTAACAAAACCACTGAGATCTGTATAATAGCTTTGCAGCAATACTGGAAAATTTTCAGAAAATAACCCATTAGACATTCTGCTGACTATTGTGCTGGGACATGGAAAGTGACTTTTTTTTCAGGAATTGTTTGATGCAATGAGATTCTATCGTAATTCACTATGCTTTTTCAAGGGTTCATAGTTTATCTTGAGCATGTGTGTGTCTGTAAAATGTCTAAAATAACCACTGAAGTATGGTATAGTAATTTTTAAAACACTATTTAAGCAAGCTATTTTATCAAGATTTGCTACCCTCCTCTCAGTAATGATTGAGGAGATAAGAACTTGTATTATTTAGTCAGGTCACATAAAAAAGCACATCAAACTATTAAAAATTTGAACAATGTATTGCTGGTCATAAAGTTCAGTAAATCCCTGCACAACAGACCTCTGTCTGAACAAAGGATTTTTGCCTAACAGATTGCCTTTGGAGGCACTCCCCCCCCCCCTGCCTAACAGAGTGAATCATGACAGACTTCTTTTGGTTTGAAATCAATGGTAAAAAATAAAAGTTTTATTTTTGAATAATTGAATTTGCATAATATATTTTTCATGCAATATAGACTAGTCTGTTGCACAAATGAAGTCTCTTGTGCAGGGCTTTACTGTACTTGATGCCAGAACTATTTTTAGATAATGCTTCTCATGTGGACTTCAGAGTGACAAAGAGAGTAGCATAATTTACTACTTCAGTGAATCAACTCTGATTTTTGTGACTGTTGGGTCTGTGTGCATAAATATTATGTTTATTAGCTTTGTTTTGACCTTGTACATTAAATTCTTTGATTACAAGTTGAAAATAATATGAATAAACTTCAGTATTTTCAGAAGTACGAATCTCAATGTAATGTTACCCCGTCAGTTTCAATTGAATGTAATCTCCTTTGTTAGAAAGTGGACGATAATTTTTATTTACATACTAAATATTTAAAAAAACACTTGAACATTTCTCAAAACTGAACAACAAAGCTTGGCAGCTTGGGCTAATTTTTAAATGATTCTTTCTGATTTAATAAAATATTTCAAATATTTAAACATGTATATGTACATCTTTTTTTCCTGAAAAAAAATCATTCTCAAGAGGCAAATTGCATTTGGACATGACCGAAATAATCAGAACATGGTACAGTACTTTCCAGTCCTAATTTATGCAATTTATTCGTCTTATGCTCCTTGCAAATGATTACCAACATAATAAACTAGCCCGTTTTTACGTATAATGAATAATACAGGACACTGGAAATTTTTTGAGGACATCAGTTGGTGAAAGCTATCAATTCTTTCGTCCAGACCGCTTTTGCCATTCTTTTTTCACCTGGCAAGTTGAATAATATCAAACCTACCCAAAATAGTTTGAAAATGGAACAAAATGAGGCAAACAAAAGGATCCCACTTGCATTGGGTTAGTTTGAGGATTTCCTTTTGTTTTGTGAGTTTGCTGTGAGAAGAAAAATGGGCAGTGGCTTTTATTTATGACTGAAAGGTTGCTTGGAAGGCGTGCCAGAGAAACCATGCGACTTAAAGGAAGAGTCAGAAGCAAAAGCAAAACACTATAAACTATGGAAATGTGTCCTCATGCATAAACTTTGACCTTTTCCAGCTGATTCAATTGCAGAAGATGGATCACTTGGGATGGAGATGTAATTTTCCTCGCATTGCAGTACCTGTTAGCATGCTTGTCTTTGCTTTTCCACTTTGAGAAATATATGTGCCTGGATTTTTCCTGGCTGCAAAAATGAGCAGATGAATTTTAATTTCCCAGCAGTCATTCATCTTCACTTCTTACAAAGTTAATTTCAGATTCACTTGAAAGGAGTGCACAATTTAAGAATGATTACAGTATAGTGTTCTCTATATGCCGAACATTGATTTCCTTGAAACTTGATTCAGCATGGAAAAAATCAGGTAAACAAAAAGGACCTCACTTGCATTGGGTTAGCTTGACGATTTCATCCTTTTATTTTGTGAGCTTTCTGAGAAGAAAATGGGCAGCGGTTCTTTATTTATGAATGAAAGGTTTCTTGGAAGGCAAGAAGTGTTCAGACACTATGTTCACAATAAATGAGCCATCCTTGCTGCCACAATTTTTCCACTTATTCTGGGATTTTAAGGCCCCTTAAAAATTTTGTCATTTCTTTGTCATTAAAATACACAATAATATAGTGTATAGTATTTACTCAAGGACCACGACATGCAAATTTTTTGCAAACTTGAGAGAAAAAAGGGGTGCACATATTATGCAGGTATATTAATTTTTTTTCAGTTTTAGAAATTTATAAAAGCATAATAAAATCTGCTGATCTGAAATTTTAGAGCAAGTGTAAAAGAGCACCTTATTTGAATAAATACTCCGCAAAACTTTTCAAATTGATGTCAATTCAAGTCTGAATTCAAATTTGGGTGTTCTTATCTTTGAAATAATGCAGTTTTTGCCACTAAAAATGGAGTGAGAGTCTTATTATTGAGGCTAGGATTTAATCATAATTCCCAACTGAGAAAAAATTTGGTATGCATGTAAGTACTGTACACTGTTCTGAAACGAAAATAAAAACCTGTATTCAAGTTGTCCGCTTGAATATGTATCCTTGGCTGCAAACTGCTGGCTGATTGCACCTGTTTCATTTTTTCCTCAGCATTTGCATTATTCATTTGTTTGTTGTGTTCCATTGATGCATAAAACACGTGGTGTGTGTATGTCCCATTTTCACAGAACTACACCGATATAAGTGATAACAGTTGTTGAAAACCCAGCTAGTATTTGCAAACAGGTGGACTCCCTTTAAAACAAAATTCAAGGTGCTACCAAAAAGTCATTGTAGAGAGAATAGAGAACCCCAACAGCACAGAGACAGGGTCCTAATGGCACCAGCAAAGAAATTGGAATGGATAGAAATTGTTCTCCCATTTTCAAGCTACAATAATTTCAGAAGGAGCTCTGGGAACATTTTCATTGAGGAAAATGCTCAAATGGACTATCAAGTGAAATGAAAAGCCAGCTGCAATCTTAAAATAAACCACTTAATCTTTTGAAACATGTTTCCATATAAAATCAAAGCCCCCATGCAATCACTGATATGCCTCAGAATGCATGTCAGACCTTGGAAAAGTTTGAACAAATTAAGTCCATTGTTTGAAGCACCTACTATTGTATTCATACACAAAAAGGCTCAAGACCTTTTTAAACTTTCCTCCATTGGAAAAACGCCAGAAAAAACGGAGCTCAAAGCCATGAGGAATGAGAAAGCTTGAAAAGTTATTTTTTAAGCAAGCCAAAATATGAATAAAAAGAAATTTACATTGTTCTCCGCCTCGTTCCCTCCATCACAGCACTTCTAATTTTGCCTTTCCCCTTCAACCCCCCACTCAAAAAAAAATGAAATAAAAACGCTGGCGAGATGATAATAAGGTTGGGATTGCGTGCAAGGCTTGGCCAGAGCCTGAACCCGGTTTTGTGTCATCCGCTCTGTGCTTGTGACCCTTATATGAAGCATTGAAGGCCTGAGTGTGTGTGTGTGTGTGTGTGTGGAGAAGGAATAAGCCCCTGGGGTCAGGGCACCTTCACGCCCACTGGCTGCACCCGGCCTGGGATCAATTGGAGAACTTGCATCAGGTCCACCCTGATCCAACCCGGGAAAACATTTTCAGCTAGGGTTTAATTATGTGCAGTGTATACATTTTTTTCCAAGGGATATAATTTTATGCAGTGAGATCCCAAGATGTGGACATAATTGCATGGTGCATTAGGAGTGTCCCTAAGTTGAAATGTCCCCAAGTCAAGTCTCATTTCCCCTTAGACTTACATTATATAATTTTTAATTGGTGTTCTCTGGACAAAATACTCACCGTAATTTCATGAAAATAAAAATGTTCTCCCAATTTAAACTGAGTTCAATCAATGTATTTCAACACAATATGGACATTTGGGGAATTGAAATCTGATACCTCTGTAGAGTACACAGAAATGTTGACATTCTCTGTAAACAAAACCATTCAAATGAAAAAGAGAGAAGGAAGTCCCTCTCTGCTGGAGGTAATTTTTTAAAATTAGCTAATGGATGGTAAATTGGTGAGAGAAATGCCCAATAACTTTTCTTACGTAAATTTTAGGGTTGGAAATATTTGTTTCTTGTAATCTGGCCTGAAATGTATTTGCAATTTTATCACAAAATGTCCCTATGTCAAGTCAGTGTCCTCATGTTGGGCCTTTTTTTATTACTTTTTTTTTTAGAAAATTAGTTTCCTGCTATGTTGAATTGTCCACAGGTCAAGCTAGGTGTCCACATGTGGGGGTCTCACTGTATATGAGTTAGAAACTTGGATCTTTTGCATGCACAAGCTACTGAAACCTCTGGAAAAAACTTTCTGAGTATATTGATGCCTTAAATCTGATATGATATTATACAGCACATCAAAATATTGTCATGCTGTGGAGTTCCTGTTAGATGAAGGAAATCCAGATTCCAATGCCTTTCAGTTTATTAAATGTTTTATTCGTTTCTATAATTTCTGTGTTCAAATGGAATTTAGTGGAATAAAATTCAAGGCTTGGGATCTATACGCAGCACTGTACCCAATTTGAAAAGGGGGGGGGGGTCCCAAAAAATGTGAACCCCAGCATCAAGCTCAAGTCATTTCCACCTACCAGATGGGATCTAAGAATGGGATTCTGGTTGCAGTGTAACACAATCCAAGGCATTCAGAAGCGGTTAATAGTAGATCTAGGGAACATTAAAGAAGGGTGAGAAAATATCAGAATAATGGGTATCAGAGCAGACACGAAAGCGGTGTCGGAATGGGGTCTTGTGACCCAGAGTGGGAAGCAAAACGGCAGGTTCGCCCAAGATTGTGTCTGAAAACAATGGCTAAGAAAAGTGCCCCACCGAAAAAATTATAAGAAAAAATAACTGAGAATGAAAAAAAAAATTGCTGGAGTCCCTGTTGTTGGAAAGAGGCTTAGTTTCAGACCATCAGGCCTTCTTTTATGCATTATACAACCCCAGAGTTCCTGCTGTGAAATCGTTGGCCAAAATTATATACTGCAGATTTGACCCCAGAAATTTTTTGAGGTCAGTGTTTACATTTCTCCACATTTATCCACCAAAGGTATTACTTCATATCTTGTAATTGCTCTCACATTCATAGCTCATGAAATACCTGCTAAAACTACACAGAAACATTGGTCAAGATGGTTTTTTGAATACAGTGATGTCTCAGTTAACAAATGCTTTGGCTTACAAAATTTTTGGTCAACAAACTTTGGTTTTTGGACCTCAGCTGCCTTGGCTAAGAACCCTGACTTATAATTACATAAACCAAGACCACACTGTAAAAGGAAAAAATAAAATGAATTGAATAGAAAGCACATGCGCTGTTCCTGATTTATCCTGTTCTTGATACACATCTCATATACAGTTCACTGCCTTTTTTTATGCTGTAGAGAGAAGAAAATTCAAAAATTCAAAAGGCAGATTATATTGTGCTCAAGGAAAAAATGTTTGAAGCAGCAACACCAATGCCTGAGGCATGAGTAAAAATTCCAAGAAAGAGGGTGGAAAAAAATAGAAAGGTATATAGTTGAGGGAATATATTTCAACTTAGCCTCATAATCCACTCAGCCAGCTGTCTATAATTAACATGAGGGTAAGTTTTCCTCAGTCATTTGTCATGGTATTCCTCCCTTGCTGGGCTTATACTATGTATGAGTGCTGGACACATGCGCCATGTGCACCTTCAAAATTAATTTCTCCCCCATCCTAGTTCAGGGATTTCTGGCCCAGCTTGACGGCTCATTTTCTCCCTGGTGTTTTCTCTCATGAGATTTCTTTGTCATTAAGACCAGGAATGCCTTCCACACCGAGTTTTTTTTATCATGGTTATTACATCATCCTTTGGTTATTTGGAGTGGAGTAATTTTCAAATGTAACCCATGACGCATCAGTTAGAGTTGGGGCCGGATCTCATATAGTTGGAAGTGGATTTATTCTAAATTTTCTGAATAATTTATCTGTGGGATGATGTGAGTAGAAAAAAAAGAATAACAGAAACCTGCGAAAAATTTTGACTCATCAGTTCGCACAATGAACTTCTTTAGTACCACAATATTCAAACTTCTGTGAATTCAGGTGCAATATTATCAGCCTTCAGGATCTTCACTCAGGAGTTTGGTTTAAATCTATTATAAATGATTGGATATAATCTTAAGTACTCTTAAGTTCACAGTCAGTCTAACTGGAATATTTTGCAGTATAGCATATTGTGTGTTTTCTCTTGGCCATGAGCTGAGGTTTTTTATAATAAATACTAGTGATTGCCTTGAGGTTGATTGGTTTTAATTTCTGATCTTCACCCTTTGCTGAGCTAATAATCAAATTTTTTTTGTTCTGGCCTCTGTCATCTCTTCTGTTGCTTGTGATTTGTTCCTCTTTTCCATTTTATATTTTTTGTTATTTCCATTGGGAATAAATTAGTGCTCTCTACACAATCAAGCTTATTTCCTTTCAGGTTTTTAAATTGGCAACAAATACAATAATGATGAAATTGAGCTGAACTTTGCCAATTTTCCTGCTGTTCCCGAAAATAAACAAGAAATTCCTTTCTTTGGAAATTTTCTTGCTGCTAATTTATTTTCTCCTTGATTTCATCAAATGGAAGAATCATTTTCCAGATAAGAACATCTGCAAATTATGAACAGTACCTATGATATAATTCCCTATGATCAACCAACCCAAATGAACCCAAATTCCCTGAATGGAAAACTTTAACCCTCAGGCAGCACTGCTAGGCTTTATTTGCACATTATATCATGTATGTTGTGCTACAGGTGAAAAGAAAAAATGAAAAACCTAGCCTGATTCGAAGTGCCCAAGTCTGGAAAAATGCAGAGTTTTTTTTTTTATTCCTACAGAAAAACGTGTCTTGGAAACAAATTATTTACTGCTGGGTGGCATTTTTTGTTATTCCTGCCATAGGATTAGCATTGAGGGAGTTTTAAAACAATGGTTTTCACTTCCCTAAATTTTTTCTGGACTTTAGCTATACTCAGCGAAATCTCTGCTTCAGTGACATTTGGTCAAACCAAAATGCACAAGGGTGCAACAATTCCTCAGCACTGCTGCAGTGCCATAAGAAAGAAATTTATGTGTCACTGTCAAAGGGTTAAAACTCCAATATTTTTTTTCTGGAATTTCTGGAAACTTTCAAATTGCACCTAAAGAAGATTTTCTTAAAGATTAGCAGATTTTGAAGATCATAATTGATTTGGCATCAACACTGTTTTCTAATTTGGTCCATCTTCATTACTTAAAAATCACGGGTATTGACTTCCATGAATCAAAATGCTTGAAAATGAAAAATAAAATCTTTCTGTTATGAGGAATAATACAAATATGTTCATTAGTTCCATTCATGTATAAGGCTCATGGTGGAACAAGGGGTGGCGTGGCAATCTCATTTAGCAGCCTCAGTAACCACTGCTGCACCTCAAGAGGTTTCTGAAGCCTTTTTCCTTAGTGGAAACAGAAAAATAATTTTCCTCTGGGACAATGTTCACAGTGCCCCAGGCGACGCCAGGCACTCCTAGTTAGAGCATGAAGCCACTTAATCTATTTGACCCAGGAAGGCAAAGTTTCGGCTGCTAATCATGTTAAGGGGGGAACATTACAATTTTTAAACAATTTTTCTTTCAGGACTCCTTCTGGCATTCCAGGTCAACTCAATTATATTCTGTGGAATTATCAAGAGGCTGTTGGCTTAACAGAAATATGAAAATTGTCTTGATGTTTAGGAGGCATGTGAGAATTGCAGTTGAAACTATTACTTGAACTGACAATTCGACTTTACTTTCCAGCCCTTCTCTCAATTTCCTCAGAAAGGATGCACTAAAAACTTATCTGACTCATCAGAGGCTTTTTTTAACAAACCTCCAGAACTCAAATTTTTCTAGAAGCCATTTGGCTATTGTTTTATTGACACAGAAAAAAGTAAAAAAAGATTTTGACATTGTGTTTTGAAAGAAATTGAAAGCCTTTTTGGACAAATGAACCCTTGATTCTGAGTTCAGCATCTTGTCACTCCATTTAACTTTCAGACAGCAGAGGGTTCCTGCTTTCTCCTATATGCAGTGAATTTGGGGTTCTTTTAGGAGGGCATTTCAGTTTGACCAAATGTCACTGAAATGCCTCCAGGTTGCCAAGGCCAAGCTTAGTAAAAAACCCAGGTGCAGAACATCCCGTGTGTCAAGAAATTCCCAATGTTAATCACATGCTGGGAATATGCATGCAAAAATGACACCCAGGGAGGAATTATTCTTATTTTTGTGGCAACATTTTCTGCAGGATTGCTAAAAAATTTCAGACTTTTTTCTGACTTGGGCATCAGTGGTTCAAAAATCAGATTCTTCAAATTTGCAAAGCACATGTGTACAAAATTTGGCAAAAATATCCCAACTTTGCTGCTCAAGGGTTAAGAAGCAATTCATGGCCCAGAATGCAACTGCAATTGAAATTTCCTGTCATTCTTTCTTTCTTTCACCAACACAAATGCTTTAAATTTCCTAAATTGAAAACCCCCCTATAAATTGACTTTTTGATGAGTTTTGCTCACAAAGGTTTATGTATTTAAAAAAAAAAGTTTAATGCAAGTGTTTCAAGTAGCATGTATATATTGTATATCTTTATTTTTTTTTTATCCATATGCATCTAATTTCTCTGCTTCCCATTCTGAAGTGATTGAATGTCTTTGAACGGATTTGAGTTGGGTGGGGAGGGGGTTGTTGGATTTGGCAATGTTGATTGAACCTTGTGAACGCTGAAAAGCAGAAACTAAAGCTTTCTGTTCATTCATTCACATTCGACACTCTCTACATTGAAATTCACATCACCAAAAAAAAAGAGTTGTGTGGAGAATCATATGAAGGCTCCTACAGAAAAAAAAAATCATTTCACAGAGAAAATTGTTCTAGAAAGAATTCCGTCACATATATTACATGTATTCATTGTGATCTGAAGTTTCTTGTTATTGTTATTGTGGTGAAAACCTTTTCTGTTGTTACAAGATTGAGACATTTTTTCCCTGTGCTTCTCAAATAGTGTGAAAATATATCAACTTTAAACTAGGGCTTTTCTGGCTGATCAAGTATTTTACTTCAAGCTCATCTGGTTAAGCATTTCATTGCAAGCTCTTATAATTAAGAATTTTGTTACAAGCACTAAAGGGATTCTTTAATTACTATTTTATGCCAAGGATTTATTCCTGACAATATAGGACCTCATCAAGCGAATGGGCACATATCAGAAACCCCTGCACAGGATAAAATATAAAATCACTAAACAGAAAAAAAATTATTGTAGACAAGATTGTTCCTTGTACAGAGACTTCAACTGCATTAGAACCAGCAAGCAGCATCACCAGCATCAGTCCAGCGCACAGGGACACGCGGATTCGTCATCAAGAGCCCCTCAGGCGGCTAAAGGGAACAATAAATGAATCCCCAGAGTGCTGCTGCTGCTGCTGCTGCTAGTTGGAAGCTGGCAATTTGCATGGCCCTGGAATTAGGGCCAGGCTCATTTCCCCGATTGGTCACAGTGACCCGCGGGATAATAATTCCGCGCGCCTGGACTTCTCCGGTGTGATTCATGCCCACTTCGGGGAAAGAAGGAGTCAGTGAACTCCCACAGTTTCCAACGCCAGTAAGAGACTTTCATTTAAGAAAAAGAAAAAAGAAAAGTTTAATGAATATCGGGGAATGAAAAATAAAATAAAAAAGGCGACGACGAGGACCACGACGATTTCGTATATAGCCCCCGAATATGGTCGCCTGGGTGCTTGTACCAGATAAGCCACCCATATGGGTGTGATTATTGTGATTATCACCCTCGCTGCTCCATATATATATATATATATATGTATATATATATTAATTTTTTTATTATATTTATATAAAATGGCATGTTCGGAAACTGTTTTCAGGGTCTTGTTACATATAGTCAGAGTTCTTTCCTGGAATAAGGGGTCTCTTTTTTTTCGCCTCCTTTTCGAGTGCCGAGATGAGGGCTAAAAATAATAATTTTCCAACTCCCAGAAGGTCTTCGGGGTATGCTGCTGGCGTTCAGCTCCTGATTTCACTGCCTTGGGGCTAAATGCTGAAATTCTCTCCCTCACACACACACGCACACAGACGGTTAATTTTCCTCCATTTGTCTGTGCACCCAAAATTTTGTCACATTATCTGGAATATTCCACCCCCACCCCCTCCCTGAATTGCTTTTGGTGGAAGAAATTATTGATCAACAATTCAGATTGCACATTTGGAAGCTTTTGCAGTTGAACCTGGATAACTTGGATTTTTTTGTCAGTGTTCCCCAACCTTTTATTTGGGCCTGTGGACCAGGAAATGTCCCCCAATTTTCCTGAGGACTGACAGAGGTTTGTAAAATATATGTAGACTCAGAGGAAGTTTTTCTTGAAAGGCTCTATGGCAGGTATCAATGTTATGCTTTATGCAAAAATCATTTTAAGAATGGATGGAGCAACTATATAGTAGAATGCCTTCAGAAACTACAAAGGGGCAAGGAAGGTTTCTCAGAATGTTAATAAAGTAATTGATTTCAGCAGTGGAACTTTTTCTGAAGGGTTATTCTGAGAAAATCCAACTTTTGTTTTTCATTGAATAATTTTAGATGCCATTGTCTTTTCAAAATCAAAAGGGCAACAGACTTCATTGCTATTTTTGATAAATTTATGATGCTCAAGAAAGTTTCCTGTGATCTAGCAAAACACTTCTGCAGACTGGTGCCAATCCACAGACCATGGTTGGGGAACACCTCTCTATAAGTCAAATATTTCCCAAATACAGTAAAGTTTAACCTTTCCAACTCAAACTTTTGGAGGTTGCCCTTTGGCAACATTATTATCTTCTTGACACAGGAAAGAGAAAAGGAATACATGGAGTAACGTTATGCGTTTTGAAAGGAAGCAAAAGATTAATTGGGGAAGTGAACCCCTACCTCAAAGCTCAGCATGCTGTCAACTCATTTAAGAAGCAATTTCAGGCCAAGAATATCACCTTTTAAGAATTGCCATCTGTGTTTAACACAGCAATAACGCTTTTTTCTCTAATTCAAAATTCCCCAAGTCTTTTTCTTGCTCGTTCCTTGAAATTTGATTATAAAAAGGTTGACTGTAATACATGCACAAAGAAGAGCTCATCTTTCATGTTTTGATTGCACAAAAAAATTTATGTCACATCTATCACCTGGAAAATTCAATTCCCACAAATCACTTCAAGTAAATATACTTTCTAAAGATTTTTATTGTTCAACAATTCAGACCACCAAATCTACATTTTGAAGAGTATAATCTTCTAAATGGGCATTTTACCCTGAATGATCATGATAAACGCTAATCTTAAGTGATTGGACCAAAAGTGGCCTTTACCTGTATCACCTAAAAAAAATTTAATTGCAAATTATTCCCTGAATTTTGCCAACCCTCTTTTGTTTTGGAACATTGCTATGTAGGCATGTTTGCAATAAATCCAGGTAGGACTGCATTTGGCAGGATGGTAGTATGGACTATTGACAAGAATGGAATCGTAACTTCACCATAGCTGTCATTTTGCATGCAGTCCTTGATGAATTTATTACATTCTAAAGAGTGTCCAAATGGTGTAATTTCTGCAGTGTAAATATTTTGGTTGCTGCATCACTGCTAAGCATCTTTTTTATGCCCAATATTCCTCAAAATCAGAACAATACTTTGAAGGATTCTCACAACAAACAAGTTTTCTTTTAAATACTGGGGGACCAGGAATAAGTGCCAGCCATTTATAATTTATCATCAAAGATTCCATCATAAGTTTTGAAACAACTTTTAATAAGTGGGAATGATGGGCTGAATACATTGGGCTTTGGGTTATTGATATCACTAATTTTTGGGTGTTGTGCAATTTTATCAAAAAAGCAATAAATTCATGCATTTGTATGCACTGCGATGCATACTTTTCCTTATTTAGTTTTTATTCTTTATTTTGCAGAGATATTCGTTTGTGTTTTGGGGGATGTTTTGAACCTTGTGAAATGTGGATGCAGTATTGCAATAATGATGCAGGGATAATTTCCTCAAAGCCACAGGATAGAATAAACAAAATAAATTGTTTTCCTCCACCTTTAATGTGGTCCAATTTGCCACCATGTCAGTTATTGCTTTCAATAATGCCCCAGCATAAGGCTTCAAGGGTAGCCCTGTTTCTCAACTCTATTTTTGATCAGATACACGTATGTCATCCTTGTGGAGTATAATTTTCTCATCACATTAAAACCTTCAGCTGTTCATTCATCACAATTGGAAAGGGTGACACAGCAATGTATAAGAGTTCCCTTTTGAGGAGTTCCAGAAAAAGTACTTATGCTGTGTAATTTGATGGGGGCCAGGACCCTCTCATTTGATCATGCGTCACAGAAATTCAGCAGAAAACACTCTGCATTGAAGTAAACTTATGGGCAAGCACATTTTAGCTCTGTGTGTGAAGATCTGAACAATGGATAAACCATTATGTCCATCTTGTCAAAGCAAAAGTTCATCCTCAACAGCAAATACTGTGCAGTATTGTCAGATTTCAGAATGCTCTGCTGAAAAATCCTAAATCTTAATTAGTACCATAGTTCCAAAAACATGTCATTACATTATGAATCTCTCATCAAGAATGTTAGGAAATAGTATCTCACAATACATTTTCAACACACCTGTAACCTTTGACAAAATACAGCTTTGCAGAAAGTTGGGCGCTTTGAAGATACTGTAGTATGTGAAGCTCTGCTTACTGCAGTTTTTAGCAAAGCTCCCAATTATTTAAAAACTGGAGCATATTTCTGAGCCAGGAAGCTTGTTTGTGGCTTTAAATTTCAGATGTTTGCCTTGACATTTGTGAAGAAAAAAAAACAGTTTGAATGCAGTAGAATGTTAGTCCTGTTCTAAAGTCATAGTAGAATATTCCTTTGAGCTGTTCTGTTAATATATTATAAAAATGTTTTCTAATTTATATTTGGGCAGGGTATAGAGATATCACAGTGAAATTTGCATTTAATTCATAATCTATCTATAGAATAGATGATTTTCCCAACTTTTCAACTTAAAAAAAAAATTGCAGTATTGTAAAAGTTTCTGTAAAATAATTGAAATTGATAAAAAACACATTTTGTAGAACATTATTTTCTTGAACTTGCTCAATCAGAGGCTCAGCAAGATAGAAATAAAATGCTACATATATGTTCCCAAGAATTATTTTGAAAATATCAATTTATCTTGGGAAGCGGTTTTTTGTGTGGTGTGTCTCCAACTCTCCATCGCCCCCATTTTTTGGTGTTGCACAGGTATACCACATTTACTTCTATCTTATTTACAGTGATGAGAATAAGAAAATGATTCTTAATTATTCCACTGATGTCACTCTCAATTCAAATTTCTGATCATAGGTTTCCAACTGACTTCACCCCATTTGCTAATGTTATACATGACTATAAGTTGGTTACTTATATTCTAAGATGCTTTAAGAGTGACTGACAGATCTTACGCCAGTCAAATGCTTATTTTTCAACTGATGACTATTCCTGCCCAATAGAACGTTTATTCATCTGTGTAATATGGGAAGTTCCATTAATTTACCCTCTATTGGATGAGTAGCTGTTCGCCTGTCAGCCTGTTTTCACTATGCGAGTTGCTTTGCCTTAGCTGTACTTTTATAGTTTTTTTGTTGTTGCTCCAGATGCCCCCAAAAGCGCACAACTTTTGACATGGCAGTTAGAGAGGGAATGTTTTGCGAGCCAGGGCAACACTGGGGAGTGACGAGCATCACCTACGCTGCTTATAACAGATCATCCAAGACAGGCCAAGAATATCACCTTTTAAGAATTGCCATCTGTGTTTAACACAGCAATAACGCTTTTTTCTCTAATTCAAAATTCCCCAAGTCTTTTTCTTGCTCGTTCCTTGAAATTTGATTATAAAAAGGGTTGACTGTAATACATGCACAAAAAGAGCTCATATTTTATATTTTGATTTCACATAAAAAATTATGTCATATCTAACACCTGGAAAGTTCAATTCCCCCAAATCACTTCAAGTAGATATATTTTCTAGAGATTTTTATTGTTCAACAACTCAGACCACCAAATCTACATTTTGAAGAGTATAATCTTCTAAATGGGCATTTTACCCTGAATGATCATGATAAAGGCTAATCTTATGGTTTAACCAAAAGTGGCCTTTACCTTTATCACCTAAAAAAAAATTCCATTGCAAATTATTCCATAAATTTTTGCCAACCCTCTTTTGTTTTGGAACATTGCTATGGAGGCATGTTTGCAATAAATCCAGGGAGGACTGCGTTTGGCAGGAGGGTAGTATGGACTATTGACAATAATTGAATGATAACTTCACCTCAGCTGCCATTTTACATGCAGTCCTTGATGAATTTTTTACATTCTCAAGAGTGTCCAAGTGGTGTAATTTCTGCAGTGTAAATATTTTGATTACTGCATCACTGCTGAACATCTTTTTTATGCCCAATATTCCTCACAATCAGAACCAAACTTTGAAGGATTCTCACAACAAACCAGTTTTCTCTTAAATCCTGGGGGACCAGGAATAATTGTTAGCCATTTATAATTTATTATCGAAGATTCCTTCTTAAGTTTTCAATCAACTTTTTATCAAGTGGGAATAATGGGAGGAATAAATTGTGCTTTGGGTTATTGATATCACTAATATTGGGGTATTGTGCAATTTTGTCAAAAAATCAATAAATTCATGCATTTAGTTCTTATTCTTAATTTTGGAGGGATATTTGTGTGTGTTTTGGGGGAATGTTTTGGACCTTGTGAATGCAGTATTGCGTAATTTCCTCAAAGCCACAGGATAGAATAAACAAAATAAATTGTTTTCATCCACCTTTAATGTGGTCCAATTTGCCACCATGTCAGTTATTGCTTTCAATAATGCCCCAGCATAAGGCTTCAAGGGTAGCCCTGTTTCTCAACTCTATTTTTGATCAGATACACGAATGTCATCCTTGTGGAGTATAATTTTCTCATCACATTAAAACCTTCAGCTGTTCATTCATCACAATTGGAAAGGGTGACACAGCAATGTATAAGAGTTCCCTTTTGAGGAGTTCCAGAAAAAGTACTTATGCTGTGTAATTTGATGGGGGCCAGGACCCTCTCATTTGATCATGCGTCACAGAAATTCAGCAGAAAATGCTCTGCATTGAAGTAAACTTATGGGCAAGCACGTTTTAGCTCTGTATGTGAAGATGTGAACAATGGATGAACCATTATGTCCATTTTGTCACAGCAAAAGTTCATCCTCAACAGCAAATACTGTGCAGTATTGTCAGATTTCAGAATGCTTTGCTGAAAAATGCTAAATGCTAATTAGTATCATATTTCCAAAAACATGTCATTACATTATGAATCTCTCATCAAGAGTGTTAGGAAATAGTATCTCACAAAGTTACAATACATTTTTAACACACCTGTAACCTTTGACAAATTACAGCTTTGCAGAAAGTTGGGCATTTTGTAGATAGCATGTGAAGTTCTACTTTCTGCAGTTTTGAGCAAAGCTTCAAACTATTTAAAAACTGGAGCATATTTCTGAGCCAGAGAGCTTGTTTTTTGGCTGTAAATTTCAGATTTTTGCCTTGACATTTGCGAAGAAAAAAAAACAGTTTGAATGCAGTAACATGGTAGTCCTGTTCTAAGGTCATAGTAAAATATTCCTTTGAGCTTTTCTGTTAATATATTACAGTATAAAAATGTTTTCTAATTTATATTTGAGCAGGGTAGAGATATCACAGTGACATTTGCATTTAATTCATAATCTATATAAAATATATAATTTTCCCCACTTTTCAACTGAAGAATAAAATTATTGTAAAAGTTTCTGTAAAATAATTGAAGTTGATAAAAAGCACATGTTGTAGCATATAATTTTCTGGAACTTTCTCAATCACAGGTTTTGCAAGATATAAATAGAATGCTACATTATCCTAAGAATCATTTTGAAAATAGCAATTTATCTTGGGAAGCTGTTTTTTGTGAGGTCTGTCTCCATCACCCCCAATTTTTTGGTGTCGCACAGGTACCACATTTACTTGTATCTTATGTATAGTAATGAGAAAAAGAGAATGATTCTTGATTATCAGCAGTTCCACTGATGTCACTCTCAATTCCAATTTCTGATGATGAGGTGCAGCATAGGTTTCCAACTGACTTTTACCCTTTGCTAATGGTATACCTGAGTCTGACTGAGTTGGTTACTTATATTCTAAGATGCCCTAACAGTAACTGACAGATCTTATTCTGGTCAAATGCCTGATTTTTAACTGATGACGAATCCTCCTCAATAGAATTTTAATTCATCTGTGTAATATGGAAATTTCCATTAACTTTCTCTTCAGTGGATGAGCATCAGTTGGCCTGTCAGCCTGTTTTCCCTATGCGAGTTGCTTTGCCTTAGCTGTACTTTTGTAGTTTTTTTTTTTTTAAACGAGGTCTACGGGGGTTTTCGCGTGTTGAAAACTGTACCGTCAATCTCTCCCTTACAAAACGCTCGGTCCCGTTGTGACCCCTCACTGCTCGTAGTGGATGCGACGAATATTGTCTAGTAGGTTCATTTAATCGCTCCTGAACAATTCCAGATGTCGCTCCAATCTCAGGTCTCCCTCTCAAAAAAATCCTCCCGACTTCCACGAGGGAACAGGCAAAAATAATTCGAACACAACCATTAGGAAAATAGCTGCGACCACAAAAAAAACCTGATTCATTACGAACAAGATCGAATCAACTCAACTTTTTCGGAAGAAAGATGTTATCCCCTGACTTCAGATATCACTCAAGGACTTGTTCCGAGAAAACCGTGAACCGATACCCAAGTGGATGCTTATACTGTTGCTTTTTCTTGTGACTCGAAGCGTAACTATGGAAATCAGATGGTGTTGTCCGCATTTTTTAACTTATCCTGGGGGATTATTTCAGTCTTCTCAATTGCCCTCTCGCCTCAGTGAACCGAGCATTATTCACGAAGGAAAAGGTTTACTAAAGAAGATTTATTTACAGTAGTGAGTCTAGTCACTGTTTAACGTTCTCACTGGCAAGTTGTTTCAACTACCACTTCATCCCCTGCTTTGGGACACAGTAATAAAGAGCCTCGTTGTGTGGATGTAGTGAGTGCATTAGTTGGAAAGTTTTTTTTTTTTTTTTTGTATTTTCGATCCCCCGGGTAGCTCAGGATTCCACATGGTGTACCCTGCTTGGATGTACTGTGTACCCAACTACCCATCAGCTGGGATACATGGGCCCAGGTTCGGGAGGGTGTGCATGGGAAAAACATGCGTGGCGCAGGTTGAACCCGTGATGCTTCTCACTGCCATTCAGACAGGGAAAATCCGGGAAGTCGCGTGCCAATATATTTAGTTCCGTCTGAGCTTTCGGGGCTCTTTTAGATATTGTGTCGCGTTCGTGTTTCGCGGTGTGCAAAAAAATACAAACTAAAATTTTGAGAGCTTGCAGCTTACCGAAGAAGACCACCCCATCTATGGTTGACATACTGGGACTGCTCTAAGTGCAACCGTCTTGTCGCTTTTCACGGACCCCGCTGTCCACTGGACTGGGTCGAGGACCACAGGTAAGTTTGACGTCTGAAAGCTATCAGTTCTGCAGTGAGGAAGGCTGGAATTTCGCAATTGTGAGTACAGTACAGGTGGTACTTGGCAATTGTAACCCTTGGATGGCGAAGTTGGACTATTTTCACAAAATTTCGTTGCACCTCAGCAAGGTGAAGAAAAAAATGTCAACAGGGGGTTGAGGGCAAAGTTGGGAAGAATTCAGATGTCTTTTTCCCTGGGCGCATAAAATTTTGCTGGAACATTAAAAAAATACTCAGTTAGTCTACCCACTTCTTTTGGATTTATCCCAACTTTGCCTCAGCCCACCTGAAAGGGTTTTCCTGATCTTCAAAAATCTGAAAATGTGGGAGGATACAAAAATAATTGGACTCTTGCTATGGGATAGAACCCTCTCCTGTCCAATGGTTAACCCTTGGATGGCAGCAGCCTCCTTTCCATACCATGGCAAAGTCAGACTTTTTCCCCATGGGCATGGATGCAATTTTTGCACAAGGTTATGCAACCCTTGCCAGGGGGGGAGGGCAAAGTTGGATTTTATAGGTGAATGAAGAAATGCTGCAGAAGTCCTAAGTCAAGTTGAAAATTTTCCATATTGACCTCTAACCTGGGCTCCTGGCTTTCAAGCTTGAATTTAATCTTTGAAAGGGGAAACAACACAAGGTCAGGGGAAAAAAAAGGGAGCCAAAAGATTTACTTTTTCATTTCCAAGCAAAAATAATTGAAAAATACCAGAATTTTCCCAACTGTGCCCTCCACACACTGTCATGGGTTTTTTTAAATACCATTCTTGAGTGCACCCAGAATCTGCAAAAAAAAGTCCAACTTTGCTGCAGAAGGGTTCATCTCCAGCAATTCAACCATCCCACAATTTCACATTTTAGTTCGCTGTAAGGTAAACTCTCAATTTGACCTCTGCTATGCAATTTGTCCTGTGCAGACGGCAGAGACATGAAATATCAAATGCCATGTAGATAACATGCCATTTGATGTTCTCTTGCAACTCAACTGCTGTGCAATTTCACCTTGGTTTACCAATGGATCAGGGTCTAATTGCAAGGTAATACTTTATTTTATTGTATATTATCTTCTAACACACACAATTGTGTTCATATATGTTTCTTCATGTTGGACTCTCTCTCTGTCTACAACAAAATCCAAGGGAAAATAAAATAAATTATTCGAACAAGAATTATGTTGAAGAGATTGAGAAGCCCTAAAACATGGAAAGATACCCTATGGGATAAAAAAAATTTATACCGAGAAATTTGTTCTAGAAAAGATTGTTCTAGACAGAGTCCACAAGTATGCTCATCCAATCACATAGGTTGACCCTTCCTACATTGAAAGGGACCAGAAAAATATGCTGTGGAGAGAATTTTGTTGTGAAGAAACCCAGTACCATGGGAGAGAACCCTATGGGCCCCAAAAAGTGTATACAGAGAAGAGTTCTTCAGAGAATTTCCTCCTGTTTTGACATTCTGTATATATACTTTACAACTGTACTATTGGGCTCTTTTTTGACTATACTGTACATTTGATAGCATCTTCAATGAAAGGAAATGCAAATGGTAACTTCAGACAGTACAGGGATGATCTTCCCTTCAGCCCAGTATAATCATCAATACCTTTTTTATTTGATGTCATGCTATAGAGAGCTAGACTGAATAGAATTAAAATTCTTTTATTCCCCCAATTTTCCAAACAGGCAATCAGCAACTGAAGCATTAGGATTGATTCAACAGAGTCCTCTGAGTCATTGAGATTACAGCCTTGGAACAAGAATTGCAGAAATAAAAACGTTTAATTATTTAATATGCAGCTTGATCAGGCAGTATTTGGAAGAACTGGAAATGGAAACATGTGCAGGCAGACCATTTGATACTTGGTGGGGTTTTTACAAATATATTTTCTGCCCTGCCATTCAATAATAAGATCACTGCAGTAATATAAATTACTTAGTTGAATGCCCTTACCACAGAACATGAATTATATGTGGGGAAATCTTAGTTCTTCAAAATGTTAGAACATGTGCTCTTCTATCAATTGTCATTAAATATTCTGTATGAGGTCAGAATGATGTAAGCAGAATATTTTTTTTGAAGGTTTGGAGTAGCTGGAGACATCAATGTTCAAGGAGAGGAGGTGAAAAAGCTGGATGTATTCTCCAATGAGCTTTTCATCAACTTACTCAGGTCTTCCTACACAACATGTCTCCTGGTCTCAGAAGAGAATGAGACTGTCATTGAGGTGGAAACTGAGAGACAAGGAAAATATATTGTCATGTTTGACCCACTGGATGGTTCTTCCAACATTGACTGTCTGGTCTCCATTGGGTGAGTTCCATTTGGTTTTTAACCCTGTACAGTATTCTCCTTTGATGATGCTATCCACAGTGGTATTACATTGACATAAACATCTGTCATTAAAATTTGTTACAAAATCAACCAGAGTTGGATCTGTTCAGTCAAGTTATTTATCTAAAAATGTTTCTTCCACAGGTTACTCAAGTCAAAGTTTTCAACTGTCTGTAAACATAATGGTGCAAATATGTTGTTAATTTAAAAAAAGTACCAACATATGTGTGGATGTTTATGATTTTTTTTTCAATTAGATCAATTTTTGGGATCTGGAAAAGATCTCCAGATGCTCAAGGACCACCTGTTGTCCAGGAAGCTCTACAGCCAGGAAGGAAAATGGTGGCTGCTGGATATGCCCTGTATGGCTCTGCCACCATGATGGTGGTGTCAGCTGGTGGATCAGTCAATGGATTCATGTTGGATCCAGTATGTGAATTGTCCTGTTCTAAGACTGAGTATAGAAACTGTGTTCTCATAGCTGTCCATGTGCATTTCAAGAAAATATTAATTTTGTGAGGGCTGTTCTATGTGTATGACAACTTGTTTAGGAATTGGAGTTTAGTTTGGGACCAATCATGACTGGACTTACCAGATTTTCAACATCCTATATGTAAGATTCATTAGATGTCATTAAAATTTGATTACGAACTTATATATTTAACTCTAACACCGTACATTTTCATCTTTCTAATTTTATGAGATATTGTCCGCTGACAATTCTTTTTTGGAGCAATATGCATGTGTATGCTAATGTAACTATTTCAGCCCTTTTCTTCATGTCTATTCAGGAAACGTGCAATGAGTAATATGATGGGTTTTAATACTTTTTTGTCTGCTTTGATGATTCATCATTGATCATAAGCAGAACTGGATGGAATCTGCTGCAAGGTAGCCTGAACTAATGAAGCACCACAATTTCAAATAATACACCCTCCCTTAATTTCAATGTCTTCTTTGTTTACCATAAATGCTGTTTGATGAGCATATCAATCATGGTCCATTTTCAAATTTCAGCATCTAAAAATATCAAAATCTGAAAATTTGAAACTGATTAATGTGGAAAAATTCCAAAAAAGTGTAATTTATTCTGCTTTAACACAGATAAAGTTGACTGAAGAGTGAATACTGAATAAAATTCCTCTCTGAGTGGCATCTTTCTGAGATTGCTCTAGTGCATTAAACTAATTCAAGGATTTTATAACCCAATTGGGTTTAGTCTGCTAAAACTACTGATCTTAGACTTGGGCTGCTGTAAAGATTCAGGTGTCAGGCCTGGCTGGGTTTCAGTTATCTTTGATAAAACAAAAAGACCCTGCACATGAAAAAAAAATCTGGTCTCTGTCTTATTGTAATGGAAAAGAACCACTCACTTTCAATAGTTAAGTTTCTTGTGGGAGGAACTGATCCAGAAAATGAATCAAGTACAGTCAACCCTGACACAACAGACTTATAACCTCAAATCAAACCCTGGTTAGTACTGACCTGAATGGTCTAAAAGTTGTAGGATATACATTCTAAGTAATCTACAGTAATTTTAAACTAATGCTTGAATATATAAATTGAGATTGTGGCATGTACTTCATCTTTCTAATTTTATGAGATATTGTCAGCTGACAATTCTTTTTTGGAGCAATATGCATGTGTATGCTAATGTAACTATTTCAGCCCTTTTCTTCATGTCTATTCAGGAAACGTGCAATGAGTAATATGATGGGTTTTAATACTTTATTTTTGTCTGCTCTGATGATTCATCATTGATCATAAGCAGAACTGGATGGAATCTGCTGCAATAGGTAGCCTGAACTAATGAAGCACCACAATTTCAACTAATACACCCTCCCTTAATTTTAATGTCTTCTTTGTTTACCATAAATGCTGTTTGATGAGCATATCAATCATGGTCCATTTTCAAATTTCAGCATCTAAAAATGTCAAAATCTGAAAATTTGAAACTGATTAATGTGGAAATATTCCAAGAAAAGTGTAATGTTCTTCTTTAACACAGATCAAGTTGACTGGAGAGTGAAGACTGAATAAAATTCCTCTCTGAGTGGCTTCTTTCTGAAATTGCTCTAGTGCATTAAACTAATTCAAGGATTTTATAACCCAATTGGGTTTAGTCTGCTGAAACTACTGATCTTAGACTTGGGCTGCTGTAAAGATTCAGGTGTCAGGCCTGGCTGGGTTTCAGTTATCTTTGATAAAACAAAAAGAGACCCTGCACATGAAAAAAAATCTGGTCTCTGTCTTATTGTAATGGAAAAGAACCACTCACTTTCAATAGTTAAGTTTCTTGTGGGAGGAACTGATCCAGAAAATGAATCAAGTACAGTCAACCCTGACACAACAGACTTAAAAAAAAATCTGGTCTCTGTCTTATTGTAATGGAAAAGAACCACTCACTTTCAATAGTTAAGTTTCTTGTGGGAGGAACTGATCCAGAAAATGAATCAAGTACAGTCAACCCTGACACAACAGACTTAATTTTTGCACTAAACTAGTCTGTTGCATGAAAAGTCTGTTATGCACATTCAAGTAAAAAAAAATTAAATTTTTCACTTTTTACCATTAATTTTAAACCAAAAGAAGTCTTTTATGGAGATTTAGTCTGTTGTGTTGAGGGAAAACTGCCTCCAGAGGCAGTCTGTTGTGCAAAAATCGATTGTGTGGGAGGTTAGTTGTGCAGGGGTCCACTGTGTTGTATAATGCTTAAATTAGTATGATAGGGCTAATTTTTTTTGTGAAGCAGCATATTATCATATGGATTTAGTATTGGGTAATGCATGCTTCCAAATTTTAATTTTCAGGCTATTGGTGAGTTTGTCCTCACAGATGCTGACATGAGAATCAAGCCCAGAGGCAAATTATACAGTCTCAATGAAGGATATGAGTCATTGTGGGACCCTGCTGTTGTTGAGTACGTCAGGAGCCGCAAATTCCCCAAGGTATTGTGTTTTGAAATCAATGATCTTGCTCTACCTGAATAAAGAAAAAAGCTGCTTTATTTTGGTTTTAACATCAGGAAGGAAAGCCATATGGTCAGCGATATGTTGGGTCAATGGTGGCTGACGTTCACCGAACACTGAAATACGGCGGTGTTTTTATGTATCCAGCTACGAAAGATGCATTGAAGGGGAAGGTAGGTCTTATTCTATTCATTTCGCAGGTCTTATTCATTTCGTGACATCTTGTATCGCTTCAAGTAAAATTCTACGACTCCAGCTTTTCCGCCGTTTTGTAGATGTCACTAACGGTTGTACGATAGTTCCCGTACTGTAATAAGTGTGCACTGCATATTTTCAAACGTAGACATCGTAGAAATCTTTCACTTGGTGAAATAAATGATTGGGCTTTTGTGCTACTTTTTGAAGCAAGGCGGTGTTTAAATGTGTTCCCGACATGCGGACACTGTGAAGTATAAGGATAATTTAACTTTGGACATGCTTGGAACACAATAAATCAGCCCTGCAATAAATCTATCGAAAATGAATACTGTAGATAATTTCCTATAGCCAATTTTAACTTCTTATTTCAATTCTTTATTTATTGCATAAACTGAGTATTCACCAAAAAAATTTAATTTTGCATAAGTTTAGTAGAACTCCGAATCCAGAAAAGGGAAATTTTGTGCATAGAGTACAGTACTTTTTTTAATATTTCCATCATTTGTGCACTATATAAGAATAATCTTGCTTTTTATTTGATGTTGGGTCCCTTTTCACGCCAAAAGTTTTGTCACTGTGTGGTTCTTGACAGTTTTCTTCTGTATACAGTATAGTGTGGTACTGTATACCTTATTATTGAAGTGGACACACAATATTATATTTCAATTTTTGTGAAACTTTTTCCAAGTTTTGATCAACAGCAGAACCAGTTAAATACAATTTTATTGGAGTCTGAGGGAAAATGTGATTCTAGATGCGTACAGACAATGCCACAATGATGTCCAAGCACAAATTATGTCCGTATCTTGAGGCCCTAGTGTGTGCAGTCAAACCCTGTCTAATGGTCTTAATTTTTGCAACAAAAAGCCCTTTAGACAAATTCAATCAAATATAAAATTGAAGCTTTTAATTGTCAATACTAATTTTGAACCAACAGAAGTCTGTTCGGTGGATTTTGTCAGTTGTGCAGGATGAAGAACTGCCTGCAGAGCTGGTCTGTTATGCAAAAATCCCTCATGCAGGAAGTCTGTTAAGTGGGGGGTCACTGTACTTAAAGGAATCATTTCTGGTTTTGTACCTACTCAACTGTATCTATACTTTTTATTTAATAATTTATAATTGAACAAATACAGTACTTTAATACTTTAAATAAATACCTGTTTTATATCTTTTAATATAATTTGAAAATTTAATTGAAGCTGCGTCTGATGTACGAATGCAATCCAATGAGCTATCTGATGGAGAATGCTGGAGGCATGGCGACAACGGGGGAAATGCCGATCCTAGATGTCGTTCCAACGTCAATCCACCAGCGCTGTCCAATTGTGCTGGGCTCTAAAGAAGACGTGGAAGACTACATTGAAATAGTCAAGAAACACAAGCAGTAGTGTGAAACAAACACTCCTTCATGATGGTATCTCTAAATGTCACTTGGTTAAAAAAAAAAAAGTAAGGAAGCAAGTCAGCTGGTGACCAGTGGGTGCCTTCTTTTTTTTGGCTGGAGAATCTGATGTTATCTTAATCGAGTTTTTCTCGGAATCCTGGAGAGAAAAAAAAAACTTCCGAGCTGGTTATAGGGGTTTGTTGTCGTGCTTTTTTTTGTGCTGCGCTTGTCTTTAGAAATTTAATCAAAAGGTGTGGAATGAAGCCGGGAAATCTGATTGTTTCTTGAATCATTTTCTTTGCTTGATGGACCATTGATTTCAGATGTTGAAGATTGATATTCTGGGAAAACCTGTCCCAAAATGACATTAACCTATATTATGATTTTTTTGGAAATAAGCCAGTGGATAAACAAATATCAGTGATTGATCAAGGAGAGACATTTATAAGCTCATTAAAATCATTCTTGTCAATTAATAAATATTGAAAATCTAACCCCATTCAGTAAAGATCTGCCAGGATCAGTCCTGCATGGCATATTGAACTACAGGGAAATCTTCTTACAACAAATACAATTACAACTAATTTTTCAGTATAACTAACTTTTCTGCTCATTTCTGCAGTGACTTTCTTGTGTACATCTTGCTAATTGCCCCTGCTGTTATTGCAATCACTGGTCTGCAGTTCATATTTTACTAACTGTTGTAATACTGTATGTATTAAACTGCAGTTTTGGATAATCTTTAGTTTGAATTAGGAGATGATACAGTAAAATTGTATAACCACTAACTCCCAGGGACCTGATAGCATGTTTGGTATAAACAAAATTTTTGCTGTATTCAGATGAATGGTTGCCATTGCATTCTAGATTGAAATTTTGTGGGGAATGGGCAATAAAAACTTTAAAATGCTTTCAAAGCAGATAGTATATGAAAGATATTTCTGATGAATTGAAGATAAACTTCTTAGGATGAAGGGTACTTTTTTTTATTAAGCCTGCATCAAACCTAAACAAAAGTGTTTTTGGTCTTGAAAAATAAAATGATACAAAATTACCTGTGGTAGAGGAACACTGGACTTCCTTCTAAATGCACTTATTCATTCATTCCTATCTGTCAATGAAATGGAGAGAAAAAAAATCTGACACACTTTGGTGATCATTTGAAAGAAAGGCATACATTCTAAAATGTAGCTGGATAATATCCAATAATAATATCATGCAGGATATTTTTTGAATGCCCAATTTTTCTCTAAAGAATCATAATTCTTGTATTTAGAGGGAATGCTGCACCTTCTCAGTATTCTTCTATTTGTCAAATCTACCTGCATATGTCCCATCATCCCATGTTCAGAATCCAGTCAACAAATTCTCATGATGAGATTACACCCTAAAATATGTTTGTTGAAATGAGATTTTTATTACATTATACCCATGAAGGAACAGCTAGGAACAAGAAAAGTTTGTTACATTGATAAATTACATATGACAAGATTCATTATCATGGAATTCAACTATACTTTTAATTGAAGGTATCATATTTCTCACTGTGAAGGCAGGCAACTTATTTTTCCCCCAGGTTTGTATATCAAGCATGCTGAAATCCTGATTGGTTGCCAAAAATGCTAATTTACATATGGCATCATTAATATATTTTAGTGGTTAAATTCCAAGCAACTGAGGACAAAAGGCAGATATTCTGAAAACCACCACAAAATTTTCTGAACCTTCAAATGGAACCATAATTTACCTACTGTTACATCCCTGCTGATGGAACAAAACCGTTTAAATTTTTCTTCCAAACAGCTGTTTGTACAGCCCTTGTTATTGTCAGCAGCCTTTCTTATATCCTCCCCCATCAGCATCAACGCTTCTTCTTTTGAGTATTCCAAGAAGAAAAAAATGGAGCAAATATAGAAATAAAAAAAAACAGATTCCAGGGATACCAAGTGTTTTTCCCAGTGTTCGTCTCCTCCCTCGACAACACCCCTGCAACTGCCACTTGATGACCCGTATCTCATGAATGAGAGTTGCTACCCGGATACAGGGCAACGGCCCGGACTTTAACACTCCTGTTTTCAAGGATCGCGTGTCCTGAATGAATCAGTTGCAAAGCCGTTTCCAAGGCTTTCTTTAGGTCAATAACAAAGGGATCCGATGCAGAGAATACAAAATGTGTCATATATAAATAGATGATGTACAGTGTGGCGCAATGGGAATAAAGTCAATAATATATGTGTATATAAGAACCCTCCACCATCAGCAGCTCAGCAACACACAAAGCATGTGATGCATGAATGAATCAAGTATATAATCCGCTGCGCCCATCAGTCTAGGAAAACATGTTTATGCAGTGAAACCTTGTTGTAAGCAACCATCAGAGGGACCTGACAAAAAATAGCATCAAAAATTGAGATTTTTTTCAAAAACTCATGATTCTTCCTGACATATTACAGTACTTTACTGTTCCTGTAAAAAAAAGAAAAATTTTCAAATGAGTCTCAATAAATTTAAAAAATATGTTATGCTGTGTGTGTTTTGCTATTCAGTATGAAATACTTTTTTCAAAAAGCTCTGATTTTTTAGAAACTTTTGATGTGCAAGTTTAAATTTCATGATAAAATATAATTCTTGTGTGGACAATTCATAGGAACAGGGAAAACGTTTTGTTACAGTGAGTAATTCCAGCTAAAACATTATTTGTTAGAATGAGATATTATTATACAGTTGAACCTTGCTAAGTTGAACCTCCCTAAGTCAAATACTGCCTCCCTAAGTCAAATTCTTTTCAAGTCCCTGTCTGAATTTCCTTAGAAACAATAGATAAAAACCCTCTCCAACTCAAAGGCTTTACCTCTGAATCCCTCATAGGTAAAATTTTGGAGGCATTAGGCTGCTATTTTATTGAAACAGGAAAGAAAAAAATAATTTGATATACTTTGAAATGATCTGACAGTAAATTGGGCAAATGAACCCCTGTCCCCAATAAGTTCAGCACCCTGTAAACTCATTCTAAAAACAATTTAAGGCCCAGAATATAACTTTGTACAATTTAGTGCAATTCTTCAATGTTTCTCAAAATGAAAATGCTTGATTCCATAAGTCAAACATCTATATACAGTAATTCTAAATAACTCAAAACCTCTATATGACAAAACCTCCCAACAATAAGTCAAATTTTGTCCTGGTCCAATGAAATTTTACTCAGAGAGGTTCAACTGTAGCATTGTTCCTATGAAAAAGTGCTAGGACCACAAAATGGTCATATTGAAAAATGTTTTGAAACAAGATTTGTTTCTGTAATGGAATGTTGATGTACAGTATGCATGCATTTGCAGATATGCCAGGTATTTCAGTTTGCAAATAAATGATTTGAGGGGGTTGATCAATACAATTGTACTGCATAGTAGATACATATTAGTACACTGTATTGACATTAATTTTTCAAGCAAAATCACATCTGTTGGGGCTTTCCTCAAACGAAGAGATTTTTTGAGTGAAACACCAAAATCAGTCTGGGACTGGCTGGGACCCTCTTTATGGAGACTCCAAGAAAATTATATTCATTCATGTCCCAAAAGACAACTTGGAATCTTCTTTCACATATATACAAACACACAATAATTCACATACATTTTCAGAGAATTGGATCAAGCTGTGGAAGGTAGGAATGGGAATGAGATTCTGAATGAGAACATGCTGTTGATTTCAAGTTTTTAAAGCTTCATTGCATCATTTAGGAAGCGTTGTGTTAAGCTTCTTCTTGGTGAAGGTTGGAATACTTTGATGTTTTCTGATTGGGTAGGGAGGATAAAATCAAAGACAACAAAGTCAATGGTCATACAGTTTCCAAGCATTTCTGGGATAAGTTCTTTGGTGAGAGGCTCTAGGAGCAAAGCTCTGGTTTTTTGGACAGACAAGGAATATCATATTATATTATTACCAGTGGGTGTAGCTGTCCCAAACAACATTCCTTGAAAATACAGCAAGACCCAAAGATGAGGATGTAATTGGTGCATCAAGAGCGTCCCTGAGTCAAAATATCCCTAGGCTGAGTCTGGTTATCCTACAGACTTACATTATATAATTTTTAATTAGTGTTTTATGGAAAAAAGTTCTTCCGAATTCTGCAAAGAAATTGTTTGCCATTTGAATTTGATTCAGTGATACAGTGAATATCTTTTCAACTCAATAAGAACATTTGGAGCATTGATTATTGTACCTCTATACAGTATATGGAAATGTTGGCATCTGTAAAAATAACATTCAAGTCAAAAAGAGAGGAGGAAGTTCCTCTATGCTAAAGGCAAGTTTTTGAAATTAGCTGAGTGGATGAGAAAAGGATGTAAGGAATATCAAATAATTTTTCTGGCATAGCTCTTAGTGTTGGAAATATCTGTTTCTTGCAATTCAGCCTGATAAAAGTGGCTTTTCCTGAAAGTTACTGGTGATTTTACCATGCAATATCCACAGGTTGAATAAGTGTCCACATGTTGGAGCTTTTTATGCCTTTTTATTGGAAGATGAATGTCCATCTGTTGAATTGTCTGCATGTGGGGGTCTCACTGTAGGTAGCACTTTTACAAGAGACAATATGAAAATTCAATGTCAAACCCACCTTGGATTCAAGCTCCTTTTTTTATACACCTCTCTGAGTTCCCAGGAAAATTTAAATCTGTGTAAATCAGCCGAAAGTGTGACAACTAATTTCTCCATAAATATATTTTGCTCAAAAAGAAAAAAAATCATGCTCCTCATCAGTTTTCTGACAACTCAAATTGAAAGTTTTGTATAGGGCTCTTTTTTGTCACCATGGTTTCGATTTCCCTTTGACATGTATCTCGAGATATATAGACTATTGAAAGTGCTTTTTGAGAGGGCAGAAGCACTTGGCACAGGTGCATTGCCTGATAAAGAAGACGGAAGGTAGAGCACGAGATACGTGACTCATGTCTGTGCCCTCATTCATATGCGATTAAAAGAAATATTTTAAGGGCGTCACAAGAGTTCTTTATTTTACATTTCGAATGCCTGTTGAGTATTTTGAAGTACAGCTGTGGGACCCCAACGTACGTATATGCCCCGACATCCGGACAACCCAACTTGGAAACACTGCAATCTACCCTTGACACCTGGACAGTGACTCAAGAAGCTGTCTTCCAACAGTTATGCAAATTTATTTTTCAATATAGTGAGACCCCAAAACGCAGACACCCCAACATAAAGACAATTTGACTTGGGGACATTTAGAACTGAAAAAATTTGCCCCCATATAATCTGGACAGTGAATGAAGATACAGACATTTCCCCAAGATTTATGAAAAAATTTGTATATTTTATGTGTCTTCATTTTCATATTTCTTAAATAAACTGAGAAACTTTATTTGCATATACAGAAGTTAACAACATTTTATTATATTCTGTGAAACTATCCAAATTCATACAGTATTTAAAAACAGGCTACTATTTTTTTTTTACATTTTTCCATCATGTTTCAGTTTAGCAGGACTTGGTTATAGTTCTTTACTTCTTGGGCTATTTCTAATGCCAAAATAACAGATTCTATATGGTATTCTTTTGTGCATTTTTTTTCTGCAAATCTTCAAGCTAAGAAGAATCATTCAATTTGGGGAGGGTTGGTTCTTGGGCTTCTTCTGGAGCCAAAAGATCAGATTATGCATGGTTTTCTGATGTACATTATTTCCCTCATTTTGGAGTTGAGGAAAATTGTTATATTCAATTTTCTTGTGACTGCATTCCCACTTTTTGTTGGGAAGTGGTGAAAAAATTAATCAAGTTCCCCTTGAAGTCTATGGGAGAACAAGATCTGACTTGTGGACATTTTGACATGGGGATAAAGCCCAAGCACCAATTATGTCTTCCTCTTCTTGGGGTCCAACTGTTCATTGAAGTGTCTTAAAACATACAGACTACAGTATTGTCTGCATGAGATACTAACCACAGTTATCTGAAGGATAAACTGTTTTTCTGTCATAAAAATCCTTCAAGAGAAAAGTGTGGTTGATCTCTCTCTAAAATGGAATTCAAAGGACCAGAAAAACATAATTGTAGAGAGAATTCCATTGTAGACAACTTTTACAAAAAAGGGACACATAGGAAAAACAAATTCCTTCACATAAAATCATCATAGACAAGATTTTTGAACGAAGATTAAACCTGTAATTTTTCCATTCCAATTAGTTTTTCTTCTAAAATTGGTCCAAAATTTCCCATTTCACTCAACTGGAATGCTGACCTAAACTTCTCACAATTTTTCCAAATGCCTTTTTTCACCTGACTCACCTCTTTAATGCCCCTCATTTCTCCTCTCTATTTTGAGATTATATATTGTTCATGGTACTTGAGTAAATACATTATTCTAGATATACAGTAGTATGCAATTTGCCCTTGAATCAAATGGAAAGAATGTTTTCCACCTTCAGTGTAGATCCGCATGCGAGGGTTCTAACAAAAGTTCTTGGAGTAGCCGCAAAAGTGGCAGCCCATGTGGTGGCTGTGAAGGTGGCTGTTCATGAAAATGGCTGAATTGCCTTGGAAGACCTGCTGGAGGCAACCCTTAAAAAGAATGCCACATAGATTTCAAAAATTCTGAGGGAAAAGCTGGGCTACAACAAAAAAAGGCGCCTCATCTTTTGAGCGGAGAGCAAAACTCTGCCAGGGTGAATTATGAAAAAAATGCAAAATAAATTTTCAAACAGGGCTGATATTTTTTTGTGTGCCAAAAAATATGTTTTTCCTACAGAAAATTTTTTTTCAGCTCAACTGCAGGCCAATTTCATTGCTACTCCTAGAACTTTTGTTAGAACCCTTGTATAATTGTTTCACCTCCGAATCACCTGCTCAGCAGCACCATGATGAAGCCGAGCTCCGCATCAAACTGCCGCGGCCTCGGTCACATAGATGTCGCCAGCGGTTAAATGAATCGCTGTCAGTTTATGTCACGTGCCAGCCTCTCGGCCTCCGCATGTCTACTTCAATATGCGCAGTTTTTGGAGAGGATCACCTGTTGTTGACGGGTTTGGGAAGGGGTGCGCATCATCTGGGGTCGTCTTAGCAACAAAGCCGGCTGAGGATTGAATACACTTTTGTATTGAGCATTCACTGCGGATCTTATTGCAAATGCAGCACTCAAAATTTTTAAACATTGTGAACCTTGACTTTGGAAAATATATTCCGAGGATCCTTGCTTGAAAGGCTAATATGATCTGGAGAAGTTCAACTTGAGCAGGTGCATCAAGCTGTCGCAAAAAGAATTGAGCAAAGGTATAAAAATCTTCCTGAACTCTTTTGTCAAATTGAAACAAAGAAACATGCTCTCAATTACAGGTGAACTCTCTACAAAAAAATAAGGGAAAAAATAATTGATCACAGAACTTTTTGGCATAGAACCTAAATATTTTTTTTACATGCTGGTGACTTGGTGAGAGAACCTTGTGGGACCAAAAACAAATTTTTTATAGAGTACCCTATTGTAAACATAAAAATTTTGCACAAGTAGACCAGATCTTCTAGAGAAAGTCCACCTGTACCAACTCAAGAACTGAATGATAAGACTGATAACACACACTTTATTTTTACTTCAGAATTTTTTAAATATGATGTTGCAATATTATTATTATCATATATAATTTGATAACAGATGACCTTTTGTGCCTGTCCTTCAATAAGAAACATTTTTCAGATTCCTCCTTCCTCAATACTGTATTGAAAATGTGCACATAAAATTGCATAGGCATAAGAACTTCCAATTTTTCTATTTACCTTTATGTTGTAAAGTTGGGATATTTTCATTAAATGTTGTGCCAATAAGCACTAGAAATTTAAAAATCCTATTTTTGTAAGAAAGGCCTATTATAGTCAGGAAAAAGTCCATTATTGTTTTCCAATCCTGCTACAGAAAATGTTGTACAAAGAATAGAAAAATCCCTCACTGGTATGCATTTCTTGCTTAATAGGATCAGCATTGGAGATTCCTGAAAACAAAAGAAAATTTGCCTCCAGGATTTTTCCCAACTTTGGCCTTCCAAACCTGTGCACATTTCAGTGACCTTTGGTCAACCTGAAATCTGCTACCCCAACCCCCTTGAAAAATCCAAACTCTGGGGTGTGATGAAAAGGAACCCTCTGCCATTCAAGGGTTGATGGGTGATGGCAAAGTTATCAAACCTTGGGCAGCGGTGCCAAGATTTCTCCACAAATGTTTGTGCCCCAGCAAGGAGTAGAAAAAAAGTGGGGAACAAAAATGATTAGAAGAGCCCAAGATGGGGAAAATCCTGTGTTTTTGGATTGCTGCAAAAAAATTGCAAGAAAAAATGTGTGGATTCCTGTGTGGGATTATCAGGAAAATGGCTTTCTTTTTGTGGGATTTTTCCCAACTTTGGTTACTGAGCAAAAGCTGCATTTTTGTGACCCTCAGCCAAATCAAAACTCAGAAGCCTGGGAAAAAATCCTGGCACCACTGCATAATGCAAAAGAACCCACCACTGCCCAAGGGTTAAATTCTACATTTAATGGAGATGATAATCACAGTTTGAATTTCAAGGATGAAAAATATTAGATTTCTCAATTGAATAAATTGATGTAGATCTTTACCAAAATTACCAAATTACCAAATTATTACCAAATTTTTCAATCATCTTCAGACTTGAAATCAATCATATACTGAAAAAATAATTCTTGAGTGAAAGTTCAAAAAAAGTTAAAGTGATCCTCTAATTTTTTGCTTCACTATAGAGCTTGAAATTCAAAATTATATTGAGAATTCCCCACATTCCATTACAAATGTATGCTCAGAATTCTTACTGATTCCATTTTTTAGAAATGAAAAATCACAAACATATATCGTAACGTATTTCAGAGGCACACTCTTTTTTGCTGGTGTTGCTTCTGTAGACTTCTGGTCGGATCATGTTCAGAACCAGATTAAAGGCAGGTGAGAGGGAGACTTTTCCAAATGTGATACAGTGTTTATAAAATCAATGGGTAAAAACCAATTTTGAACTTGAATAAACTTTAATGTTTTTTTATAGAATGGCTCTGAATAATTTTTTTTCCAGATCAATGTGAGCAAGTGTGATTTGATGACTTAGCAGAAAAATGTTCATTTTTTCAATCAGTATTTTCGGGCATAAAATTTGTGGGAGACAAAACCAAAAAATTTTGCTCTTTATTTTTTATCCTTGTTTTCGTATTTGATCCACGTTCATTAGAAATAGTTAGGACTAAAATATATTTCTTTATATTTCAAATTTTCCAAAGATTTTTTTTGAGACACTAACTAAAAAATCAGTTTCAGCTTCCATTGACTTACACCCAACATGCTATCTTTTGGGTAAGAGAAGGAATCATTTCTCACTTCGAAAATTATAAAATGCAGTGAGACCCCCACATGCAGACACCTAGACATGGGGACAATTTGACTTGAAGACATTTATTTAAAAAAAATCATAAAAAGGCCTGACATAGGGACACTGACTTGACATAAGGACATTCAAGATAAAATTGCCAATACATTTAAGGAGAATTGACTTTTATTAGGCTAAAAGGCAAGAAACAGGTATTTCCAACCTTAAGATCTAAGTAAGAAAAATTTGTTGGTACTTTTCCCATCACTTTCCCATCCATTCAGCAAATTTAAAAAAAGTACACAGAGGGACTTCTTCCTCTCTTTGTGACTGGGATGTAACTTTTACAGATACCAGCATTTCAATGAATTGTACAGTAGTATGCTATTCAATGTTCCAAATATTCTTGATGGGTTGAAAATATATTCACTGAATCATATTCAAGTGGCAAACAAATTTTTTCATGGAATTATGAAGAATGAATCTTCCATTGAACATCAATTAAAAATTATATAATGTAAGTCTATGGGAAAACAATACTCAACTTAGGGACAATTAAACTTGGGGTTACTCTTGAAGTCTTGATGCACCAATTATGTTCAAATCTGGGGGTCTCGCTGTATCACATTTTTTGAAGAGATGAATCGAATTGTCCAATTTCACAGTTGTATAAATCAATCAAAAATTCAAAGTTTATGTTTGGTATGCATCAAAATTTTCACCAGCAGAGATGCATGGTTTTCCAAATTTGTGAACTTGAGGAATAAAACTTTGATAGGTTCATTCTTTGAAGTATGAATTCTAGATATTTTGAGGAAGATCAGAGAACCCTCCAAGGGTTTGACTGAAGAACATATGGGAACTGAAGTAGTCCCACTTATCAATCACTAGATTGCTATAAGTGGCAAAGTCTATAAGTGGAATAGATTGCTAATGGCTCTTTCTTCGTTCTTTCACAAAATACATCACTCAGATACCTCAATAATGTGAATTAATGCTTCATTCACAAATTAATAATTTCCCTAACCAGCTACAAATTTTGCACTGGCATGTTCTTCGGGTCTGCTTTTCAGATTGAAGAATCTACCAACTTTGATCCACCAAGAAATCTTCAAAACTCCTTCAGGGACTGAAGGGATCCCTTGATTGCAAAAATCGATGATTATAGCAAAGTTCCTCTTCTTTGCAGGTACCATGGTAAGTTTATGTTTTCTTCTTGAAAATATTCGTTTTACTTTGTGAAATTACAACTACAAAAAAGGGGAAATTATTCCAAATATTGGTTTAGGAGGAAAGGGAGGGAACAAATAATATGTCCCAGCATATATGCGTTTTTTTTAGACAGCTCATCAGGCTTTAGTGAATTTCCATGAGAAATAATTTTTCGAGCAATAAACACGTCAGAAATACAGCATAACTTTTGTGCAATACATATTTTTTTAACAAGACACAATTTTCAGTGAGAGACGGAAGTGAAGTTAAATAAGGGAAGAAATTTTGACAATATGTATAGAATGCTGCCATTAAGTACAGTAATAATCATCAAATTATCATTTCAACTAGGATGTGAGTAAGCTAGGCTAACTCAAATTATTTTGCTTCAGACTATCAATTGTAGAAATTTGCATATCAGCCAATTGGAACTGGGATCCATGCTATTACCCTAATACGAACATGGAAGAATTGAGGAATGCAGCTTACTTGGAGTTATACTGGTTCCTTACTGCCACCCTTGTGTGGCAGTGCAATGTTTCAGCCATTTTTTGTGAGAATAAGCAGCACATCCTTTGAAACCTTAGGACAGTAAGGCATATACGAAAGTAGCCAAAGTCAACTTTCCCAGACCAGAGAAAATTATGGTCAAAGAGCAGAACACTTTTACTTGGACAAATTTCTCATTAGGAGGAGCAAGCCACTCCTGCATCCCTAACATAACATTAGTGACCTTTGATTTGGAAAAATGCCAGCATAGGCAAATAAATTCTGGCTCTGCTACAGGATGGGGGAGTATACCAGCCATTGCCCAATGGTGAATGATTCTGTTCAAAATATTCATTTGTGAAAATGGTATAATGTGTCAGCAATAGAAACTGGGCTGCAGGTACTTTGCAGGACTAAGTTCTTTCGAGATTTTAACACACCTAGAGAGTTGAGGTGTGCATCTTACTTGTGGGTGCTAGGCACTTTAGTGAACACAACAATGCAATGGTATCTCACCAAAGAATCACCATTCAGATAAAATAATCTGCACGACAAGTGCTGCAGAAAATTCCCATGTACATCTCAGAATTTTTTTAAAATCTTGATGAACCAAGAGTACTGCAAAGATACTAAAATCCCCCATTGCCTTGGGAAATTGTGTTTTACGTAACAAAAACCCCTCAAAAAGAATGCATTGCTGCCCAGCAAATAATGGGGGCGTTGGGATGTGAACTGTTAAGGAAATGGACTGCCAATGGGTTCTGGAACCCATTCTCAGAATGGTTGGGAGCAGAGCCCAATGACCTGCTGTGGCATTCTCAGGGAAGTGTTCCAGGACTTGTTGGCAGTCCATTCAAAACATGGCTGGAGAAGAAGCCATGTTGAGAATTGTTTTTGAACAGTACTCCCAACATTTCCTGATCAATAAAAATGCGCCCCTTGTTGAGAGCACCTTTCCAGAATGCAGGGCTGGTGCGTTTTGGAATGGTACTCCCAACGTTTTGTGGGCAATAAAATGCACCCTCATTCAGAGCATCATTGAACAATGCAGTACCAATGCATTAGCAATGTACACATATATAAACATTAAAATATAATTGGAGATAATATCAATTTTGCCAATTTAAACTGAAATGTCCTTGAAATTCAAGTCTTAGTTGAGACAATGTACCTGCAATGTACCTGCAATGTTCACTTGAACATTGCTGATTCATATAAGGCCTTGTTTTTTAAGGCCTTGTTGTCATCACATACTGCAATATGTACTGCAATGACATGCAATGACATGCTATGACCTGCAATGACATGCAATGACATGCAATGACATGCAATGACAACAGTTGTCATCGCAGATGTACTGCAATGGCAACAAGGCCTCAAAAAACTAGGCCTTGTTTTAAGGAACATTTGATTTTTTTGAACTCCCTTCTATCTTAATTAGGGAATTTTTTACAGATCTTCAAAGTTTGAGGTTCATTTTGGATATTGCTTTATTTTTAACAGTGTATTCACTGTATTGCAATTCTTTGGAGCTGGATGATCTTGCTCCAAGAATTTATTTGGTTCTGCATTTGTTACAGTAAATTAATATTGAACATTGCTGAAAATTTTCATTAATAAGTGTTTTTCAGAGAAAATGTTTCAAGAATCATTTCAGCATCAAGGTAAAAAAGGTCAGATTTTTGAATGATGGAAATGTTGGTGAGGTGTTTCACACAAGAAATGATTTCCCAAACTACTTTTACACCTCAAAAACACTCCACATCCTAATTTTCTAAATTAATCTGATAATACCTCATTTTAGTACAAGTAGCATAAGTATTTGCATTGTATCTAGCTTGTGCTTGCATAGCTAGATGTGAAGGTGACTGACTCTCACTCAGATGGCCCCAGTTCAAAACCCAGCAGGAGCATCATCAGGACAGCAGATTGAAAGCAAAGGAGCTGCAGCAGTAAAGAATATTGTGAACAGAAAGCACACAGAGATGAAGTAAACAAGAAAGAGGAAAGAGTATAAAACAAAGAAAGCAAAATAAAGAAGAAAACAGCAGGAATTTAATGGGAATTAATTTTTCTTTTTATTCTATACATGGAGCAGTGTATCCCTGGGGTCATTTTCAGAATGGGTGTGCAATGGGTTTTGAAATGCATTGTACAACAGTAATTCAAAGGGAGGAGTGGGGGGTTGGTCACTGACACTGGGAAACAGGGGGCATTGGCAATGCATGCTGGCATGCATTCCAGAACAACCCAGGGAACAACTGCTCCCCCAGCCGTTTGACAGTGACCAAACGGCTGTTAGCCCAACATTCTGGCCAAAATGGCTTGCCAATGGAGTTGCAATGCAGGTTTCAATGGCAAGATTATTTGCTAGGTGGGACACCTTCTGCTTTTTATTGAAGGTACCAATTAACAAGTCCTATTGCAGCATCAGGGTCCTTTCTATCCCTCAGTAAAAGTTAAGAATTTCTAGCACAGAGGCACATCTTAGTTTGACCAAAGCTCACCAAAATTGGTGTGTGGTTGAGGAAGCCTAATCTAAGTGAAACCTGGGATGATTGAAATATTTTGTTTTCAGAAACCTTCAAAATACTAATCCTATGCTATGCATGCAGGAAAAAATGCCACCCAGCACTGAATGTTTTCAAGGACAATGTTCTACTTGGAGCAACAGCAAAATTAGCACACTTTTCCCCAACTTATGCCTTGGTTCTCAGTTCCTGTGTTTTTCTTTTCAGTGTGCTTGGGCACAAAGGTTTGCCAAAATGTTCCAAATTTGCATTGCTTAGAAGGATTTACTCTTCAGTATGTGGCATTCCTGGAATATATGTTTTTCAGGAATGCCATACTGTACAATAAGAATGAAGATACAATATTGCAGTGCCCATTGTGGCTAAAATTAGGAAAATATTTTATGCTTTTTCCGCATGTGCAAAGAAGTGTTTGGAAATCAAAGAAGCTCTCTAAAGCAAAGATTTTTTTTTTTGGCCTCCAACCATATGAATAACTTTGGGTGTCTGCTGGACATTGCCATTTCCCTCACCTGGCTTATCCAAATACAGTGCAGTTCCCAGCTTATTATGGCTTGCTTCCCTGGTGCCATTTTGGTGACCTTCAATAAAACCAAAACACACTACCCAGCAAAAGAAAAGAAATCCTGGCACCACCCCTAAACGGGAAAGAACCCTCTGTTGCTGAGGTGTAACCCTTGAATGGTTGGCCACATTGCATCAAAGTTGGAATTTTGGGTGGCGCATTTCAGTTTGACTGAAGATCACTGAAATGCTTCCAGTAGGTGGCAACAACCCAAGTTGGGGAAAATCTGGGTACCAAAATGCACATTGTCTCAAGAAATCCCCAATGGTAATCCTATTCTAGGAATGCAAAAAAATGCCACCAGTGAGGTTTTTTAAATTTATATTTTGACAAAATTTTCTGCAGGATTATAAAAAATACAGTAATGGAATTTCTCTTTACTTAGTTCAATGATCAGATTTTTTAAATGTTCAGTGCTCATGAGAACACCATTTTGCAAAAAATTGCAACTTTGCTGCACAAGGGTTGATAATACTCAGTCATTGATTCTGGTGTTTTTTTTTCCAATGATAAATGAGATTCCCCTCAGCACTAACCCCTTGCTTCCCAGAAGAAAAGAAAAAATATCATCGAATTCACACCTGATGACCTGATTCCTCCCGCGGATTCCTCCTCGCCCTCCTACACCCGCCCAATGACATTGAGCTCCCAAGCGCAGATAATAAGATTGGGGATGCTGGGTTCGGGTTCTAGTCTTTTCCTCTAGGAGTCATCGCGAAGTGCGGGTCGTCAAACGCGGAGTCTGAGTTAGAGACCCCTGATCTCTGGCGAATCTCAAGCGTTCCCTCTCAAGTGGTTACCTCAGGTACGTGAGGCTGATTTACAAGAAGAAAAAAAAGAAAAACCTACAAAATTTTGAAAAAAAAAAGTTAAGAGTGACTTATTACTTTTACATGCACCTCGGGTGCTGTGTCATCATGATGACAATTCTGTGCTAAACGGTCATCATGAATAAAGTGACGAATAATACTGATGTGGTTATCATGATCATTGTGCACGGCTTCGACCGGCGAACATTTCTGCAATTTGTCGTGGTGCAAAAAAAAAAACAACAAAACTACGGATATTGCGAATATACATTTTTAAAATCTAATTGTGATGTACGTGGTACGGAATAATTGCAGGACCAATGAATGTCGGTGAACTCTCGAGAATTAAATTCTTCTAAAATAGTTTTAAATTCAAGTTAAAATCCCGCAAAGAAAATGCATTTATTTGTGCAACACATGCATCAGCATGGGATTTTCAAAATTTTTCGAAAGCTGAATTTCATGTGCGCCGCATGAATTTAAGGTTCGGTCATTTCTTGATTATAATCTTATTGTTCACCTGCACAATGTTTGGAAGTTTTAGAAGAGTTTCTTCGTCCAAAAATAGTAAAAAAAATTTCGTTAAACAAACCTTTTTTTCTTGTTCGAGGTTTCTTGAGAGGAAATATTTTACTTTGAAGCATGAATTGATGCATATTGTCCATATTCAATTGAAATTTTGAAAGCTGTGCATAAATAAAATTGAATTGTGTGTGTATAGGATATGCGAGATCCGTTCGGAAGAATTTCTATCACCAGTGAAATCCGAAATATCCAATGTGATAAAAAGGGATAATTTAAATTTTCGCGGAATATTTTAATAAATCTGAATTTAATCTCAATATCCGCTAAAAAAAGAGAGAGAACCAGAAGTCATTTCACCTGGAATTCAATCTAATGCTGGTAAGTTCAAACATAAAAATAGGGTCTTTTTATTGCACGAAATGTATCCCATTTCTCGAAGATTTTTCATATTTTTGCATACTTTTTTTTATTTGCTGCAGATCTTGCGAGGATGAAGTGCTGCTGCCATTCCTGTAGCTTGGCTTTGAGCCTGGTCGCTCTCTACATGATGATCTTGTGAGTAATTCCTATGATTTTCAGTTTAAAAAAAATTTAAGAATTTTACTAGATCACTTTGAGAAGCACTACCTGACGTGACGTCATAGTAATTGACTTGCAAGAATTCTCAAAATTCATCAAACCAAGTGAAACAAAGCCTGACATGACCAAAAGCTGTTCATGATGAGTGAATTTTGACATGTGATTATAAATCTAAAAATCACATGTGATTGACTCATTTTGGGATGCTAAATGGTTTTCCTGAGGAGTTTGAATGCTACACATTTTTTGTGCAACACATGCATAAAAACATGGACAACTTTTGGTAAATAAGCACCTGTGGTATACTGAAGTGAGCATACAGTGGCAAATGTTATAAATTTTGGGCATAAAACTGACTTAGACTAATGGCCAAAGAAGATATTTCAAAGAAATCACCAATAGTTGGAATATGGAGGAACTGCCATTTTACAATTCAATGTATTTCTGCCAAATATGTCTAGATTTGTATATTTTTGAGACAAAACATTTGGGATTGAAGGAAGAGGAATGAAACTTCATGACACATTGCTTGAATTACAGGTAATATCAAGATGACTGTGAGTTAATTTCACAAAAGAAGGTGATTTTCAAAAATAAAGCACAGAATCAGCTGTTGGGTTCAGCTCGGGATTTCTTTAGGAAATCCCAAAAGATCAAAGATACATTTATTTCTTTTGAACCCCTAAATTCAGTCACAAAATAAATGATATTCACACACGATCCAGTACATTAAAATACCAGATGATTCCATCACAATTACCTCTTCAAATACAGGTGAAACTTGGTAATTTGAGCCTCCTCAAGTCACAAACCCCCCTAAGTCAAAATTAGTTTCAGATCCCTGTCTGAATCCCCTTAGAAGCAATGCATTAAAAACCTCCCTTTAATATGTCAAAAGCTTTTCCCTCTAAACTCCAAAAGTCAAATTTTCTGTGGTCTGTTGGCTATTACTTTCTTTACACAAGAAAGAAAAGAGCAATAAAAACATAATTTGATGTGTTTTAATATGAAGTGAAAGACTCAATTGGGCAAATGGACCCTTATCTACAAGTTCAGCATCCCTTGAACTCATTTAAGAAGCAATTTAAGCCCCAAAATACCATAATTTACAATTTTGTGCAATTTTTCCATGCTTCCCAGAACAAAAGAGCTTTTTATTCTAGCTATAACTTTTATAATTCAAAACTTTCCGGATAAGTCGAAAGCTTCCAAAGTTTAATTTTTTTGCTGATTCCTCATTGACATTTGACTTGGAGAGGTTCAACTGCACAATTGGAATACAGCAGCAATGCTATTTTACAAATTGATGTTTTTCAACAGAATATGCTCAGATCAGTCAATTTTCAAGACAAAACATTTGATATTGGGCAGAGAGGAATGAAACTTGATGACTTATAACTCAAATTAAAAGCAAACTCAAATCACCTAGTCAGTATACAGACAATTAGAATATGGCAGCAATTCTTTTTTTACAATTTTGTGCATTTCTAAAGAATATGCACAGATTGGTCAATTTTAGAGATGCAACATTTGAGTTTGGAAATCGAGGAAAGCCACTTGATGACATATTGCTTGAATTGGAGGAAATACAAGTAAACTTATGTCATATAAATTTAGAATATGGTACAGCAATTGTTGGGAAACCACGTACGCGCCAAAAAACATTAATTTATTAAAAACCTAGCATCTGATAAAACAACTAACCCTCAAAGGGAAGCAACCCCTCAAGGAAAAGCACACAATAAATGAACAATGAAAACCAGGACCAATTTTTGCAATTCCTCTGTTCACCAAAGAACAAATAGCCACATTTGTAATCAAACTTTTCCTTTGAAAAGGTGCCCAAAATTCCAAAATTAAAAGAGTTCTGCTGAGTTGTTGAAAGTGTTGGTGAAATTTTTAAATAAAAAACTGTTTGTTGGAACAAAGCAAAATGCATTTTCAAGCTAGTTTCTAATCAGGAAATACTATAAAAGGGTTCCCGGCCTTGTCCCAGGCTGATTCTGACTTTCATTTTGAACTTTGCTTTATTCTTCATTTAGATCCACGTGCAATTTCTTCAAATTTTTGTTGTGCTATACAGCAATGCTACTTTACAATTTTATGTATTTCCACAAAATATTTATCCCTAGATTGGATAATTTTCGACACAGAACAGTTATTGAAATATCCAACTTGGTGACATATTGCTTAAACTTGATGAAAAATCAAAATCAATATTTTCCCCAATAAAGCGTTTTTATTTGAACATCGAAAAAATTTCAAATCTTATTTAAAAAAAAACATTTGTGCATGTGTTCATTTAAATTCCAGAGTGAGCGAAGCAGCTGCGTATCCTCGATGTCAACCATGTACAGAAAAAGAAGGCTGTGAAGCCCCCGACAATTGCAAGTTCGGAATAACCTACGACATTTGTCAACGTCCCATTTGCGCCAAAGTGAGTACAATACACTACAATGTATATGTTTCTTTAATAACAGAATGCTTTGGTACTTTCCATCATCAGAACCAAAGTACCAAAGAAATTTTTAGGCATTCCCCGACCCAAAGCACATTTTGTTTTGTGCATCACGCCAGCAGTCACGCGATTTGACTTCTTCTATTATTCAAGAATAATTGCAAATTTTTAAACAAAAGAATTGTGAAGCGCGAAAAGTCTCGACGAAGCGAAAGTGGTTGACATGAACACTCCGTTTTCTGCAGGTCAACTTTAGAAAAATGGATTTAAATTAATAAATCTTACCATCTTCAGATTGGGAGGAAAAAATAATATTCAAGATGAAAGAAAACTTGGAGATCACCTCCCCCCCCCAGAGAAATAAGCTATATATGGACATTACAAGAATAAGAAAATAAAGCAAAATGTGCACTTGGACAACTGATGTAAATGCATACACTTTCTCCCCCCCCCCCGAAGCAAAAATTTCAGAAAGTTGAACCGGAAATCAATGATTCAGCAAATAAAATCCACTGAAATTTTTACATTCAAAGAAGCATGTTTTGAGGGTCTCGCTTTTCTCATCATTTAGAAAATCTGATGATGGATTTTTCATGTGATGATGGAAACTTTGCTCCAAAAATGAATCATACACAATTGAATCATTTTTGCCAATAGTGGAAAAATTGGACACCATTGCTGCTTCTTGCTTCATTTTCATCCTGGCAATACTACACTAAATCCCAAGTAATTGCAAACTTTATAAAATTTATCCTCAAAGATGCTCTCCAAATTTTTTGATAAATTGAAGCTTATACCTGCAACCAGGCTGAATACCTTGTGTTTCAAGTTGGGTTCAGTGATTGACTTATATATGCTGTAATTTTTATCACAACTGTTTGATTTTCATTTTTTGGGAGGTGAAGAAAGTGTATGCATTTAAATCAATCACCAAGTGTAACCATTTGGTAACCAAGTGTGCATTTTGCTTTATTTTCTTATTCTTTCAATGTCCATATATAGCTTATTTCTCTATACTCCATCCTGATGTGATGGAATGAATGTGAGTTTGGCAGGGAGGGGGTTTGGATGTGGGATCATTGCGTGAACCTTGCAAATGCTGAAAAGCAGAAAATAAAGCTTGTCAATAAATCAATCAATCACTAAATTAAAACAGAATTTGGGACAAAGAATTCTACAGTTGCTAACCAAATGTCTATATAGATCATTCACAGAGAAGCTTTCAATGATAAAATCCAGGAAATTTGAACCTTTGACTTTTTCCCTGTTATCTCCACAAAGATTTTGCTGATCATTCTGGTTTTGTCTAGATTATTCATAGAGAAAGCTTTTGGTGATAAAATCCTGGAAATCCAACCTTTCATCAAATGTTCCTTGTAAAGATCTTGCCAAAAATTGTGCTGATACAGCTTCACTTCCGGCTCACTCCCAGCTAGTGCAACAATTTATTCATTCACAGCAAGTAAACATTTTAGTAATAGTAAACATTTTAGTAATAGTAAACATTTTTACAATTCAATTATTTACAATTATATTTTACAATTATATATGTATATACAAAACCTTGGACATAAGTTTTGATTGGTTCAGTTTTCTCCCCCCCCCCCCCCCAAACATCTTTCCTAACCCAGGAAAAAATTTTCAACAAAAATTGCTCAGCACATGGATTTTGAATACCCTAATTTTTATCCTTAATGCCACCTTGTGTCCCAAGAAGCAGTCACTGTCCCATTTTGAATGGTAACTATATGAGACTGTGCCTGCATTCATTGGGGATTTTCTTGAAGAAATCACACGTTCCTTAAGAAGTTATTTGCAATGCAATTGGGGAGTTCATTAGAACAACATTTTTATAACATGTATACCCTATGGGATTTTTGCCAGGACTTTGAAACACGTTTTGTTATACTGAAAAATTTGTTGCAACGGTATTTGTTGTAACAAGATTTATAAATATATATATATACTGTATATAAATATACAGTTGACCTCTGCACAATGGACCTCACACACACTGGAATATTTGCACAACAGACTGCCTCTCATATAGAGATGGTTTTCCCTCCTGCGCCATGGACTAGATCCACATAATGGATCGTGATGGTTGGTTTTAAAATTAATGATAAAAAGTAAAAATTTTAATTTTTAGCAATTGAATTTGCATAACAGCCTTTTCAAGTGACAGACTTGTCTGTTGTATGAATGAAGTCCATTGTGCAGGGGTTGAATGTATGCATTTATACATGTACATTATGCATACATATTTATTTATATGTATTTGTACAAAATGGGTTGCTGCTATGCCGGCTTGCAAAGCAGGGAATTCCAAAGGGCTTTTTGCGTCGCATGCTTGATATCTGTGATATACCGTATATGTTCCCTTGGTTACTCGTTGCGTATTCTCAGGAAACACAAACGACACGGAGAATGCGGGTCGGGAATGATGTGCAACTCGTGTGGTCGCTGCATCGGATGTTCGTCCATCCTGTTTCAGTGCTACAATGAAATTTGTTTCCAGACATGAACGGAAGGAAAACGAAAAAAAACGAGAGGAAAATAGAAGAGTTGTGCAGGGTACCTGACAGAAGAAAAAAAAGAGCGAGAGAAATATGGCAGACTCCACCAATGACCTGATTTTGTCGTTCTTTTTATTTCCGGTTTATTTCGTAGAACGAAAGACAAGGACAAAATTCTCGAGACAATCAATGAGCAAAAACAATATTTATTTTAATCACATAATTTACGTGGAATATATGAAATTCGTGATACCCCCCCCCCCTCAAATTTGAATCCCTTAGAATTCAAATTTTAAAATAAAATGATGAAGAAAGAGAGGAAAATAGAAGAGTTGTGCAGAGGGTACCTGAAAAAAGAAAATACCGCAGTGTTCACCAGTGACCTGATTTTGTTGTTCTTTTTCATTTCTGGGGTATTGCTTGGATGATCTTGGAAAATTTGAGACAGGGCCAATTCAACTAGGACAATTTGAGACAACAAATTTGAGACAGACATGCTTTGAGACTGAGACAATTTGAGACAGAACCATTTTGAGACCAAGACTTTTTGAGACAGAAGCATTTGCAAAATGAATTTCCTATAGTTTTTGCCTTCATATATTGTTGGAAGGTTTGAAAAGGAACAGCAATTTCACTGATTTGTCAGGAGTTACGTTAATTTTATTTGTCAATTTTACAAAAAATTTTTGAGAGATACAAAAACTATATGAATTAAAAAACAAGTATTCCTTGCTTTCATTCCTTTCTCATCATCAGTCCATTGTAATACAATGGTACCTTGCAATTCAATCCTAATTGGTGGCCAGAAAAGGGTTGAATTGCAAAGTGGTTGACTTGTGCAACACTGTGTAAAATCAAGAAAAAGCAGCAAAAACCACAAGAAAAATGGCTGAAGGAGGTCAAATTGCGCGGCAAAGCGCAAATAGCAAGTCAACTTCCAAATAATTTATTTGAGGGTCTCGCTTTTCTCATCATTTAGAAAATCTGATGATGGATTTTTCATGTGATGATGGAAACTTTGCTCCAAAAATGAATCATACACAATTGAATCATTTTTGCCAATAGTGGAAAAATTGGACACCATTGCTGCTTCTTATTGCTTCATTTTCATCCTGGCAATACTACACTAATTCACAATTAACTGCTAACTTTATAAAATTTATCCTCAAAGATGCTTTCCAAATTTTTTGATAAATTGAAGCTTATACCTGCAACCAGGCTGAATACCTTGTGTTTCAAGTTGGGTCCAGTAATTGACTTATATGAGGTAATTTTTATTACTGATGTTTTAATTTCATTTTTGGGGAGGGGAAGAAAGTGTATGCATTTACATCAGTTGTCCAAGTGCACATTTTGCTTTATTTTCTTATTCTTGTAATGTCCATATATAGCTTATTTCTCTATACTCCATCCTGATGTGCGGGAAGGAATGTGGGTTTCACAGGGAGGGGGTTTGGATGTGGGAACATTGCTTGAAGCTCGTGAATGCTGAAAAGCAGAAAATAAAGCTGGTCAATAAATAAATCAATCTCCAAATGAAAAAAATTTAGGACGAAGAATTTTACAGTTGCTAACCGAATGTCTATATATATAGATCATGCACAGAGAAAGCTTCCAATGATAAAATCCAGGAAATTTGAACCTTTGAAGACTTTTCCCCTGTGCGTTATCTCCACAAAGATTTTGCTGATCATTCTGGTTTTGTCTAGATTATTCATAGAGAAAGCTTTTGGTGATAAAATCCTGGAAATCAAACCTTTCATCAAATGTTCCTTGTAAAGATCTTGCCAAAAATTGTGCTGATACAGCTTCACTTCCGGCTCACTCCCAGCTAGTGCAACAATTTATTCATTCACAGCAAGTAAATTAACATTTTAGTAATAGTAAACATTTTTACAATTCAATTATTTACAATTATATTTTACAATTATATATGTATATACAAAACCTTGGACATAAGTTTTGATTGGTTCAGTTTTCTCCCCCCCCCCCCCCATGATTGGTTCAGTTTTCTCCCCCCCCCCCCCAAACATCTTTCCTAACCCAGGAAAAAAATTGGAACCAAAAATTGCTTATATGGATTTTGAATATCATAATTTTTATCCTTAATAACACCTTGTGTCCCAAGAACCAGTCACTGTCCCATTTTGAATGGTAACTATATGAGACTGTGCCTGCATTCATTGGGGATTTTCTTGAAGAAATCAAATGTTCCTTTAAAAGTGTTTTACAATGTAATTGGGGAGTTTGTTAGAACAACATTTTTATAACATGTATACCCTATGGGATTTTTGCCAGGACTTTGAAACAAGTTTGGTTATACTGAAAAATTTGTTGTAACGGTATTTGTTGTAACAAGATTTATAAATATATATATACTGTATATAAATATACAGTTGACTTCTGCACAATGGACCTCCCACACACTGGAATATTCGCACAACAGACTGCCTCTCATATAGAGGTGGTTTTCCCTCCTGCGCCATGGACTAGATCCACATAATGGATCTTGGTTGGTTTTAAAATTAATGATAAAAAGTCAAAATTTTAATTTTTAGCAATTGAATTTGCATAACAGACTTTTCAAGTGACAGACTTGTCTGTTGTATGAATGAAGTCCATTGTGCAGGGGTTGAATGTATGCATTTATATATGTACATTAAATATATATATTTATATATATATATATATTAAACATGTTTTACCCAACGACGATACGGCCGAACGTTTCGTCCCTTAAGGTTTCCCGAAAAACGCAGCGTACGAACTATAGACACTATATGGCATATACAAGGGAACCAATGAGCAACGCATAAGAGGAATTACGCCTAGTCACTTCCAGTTGTGGGGAGGTCACAGAAGCCACAGATACGAGTATCTGTGACAGGTAATTCTTTGAATGTGACGTCACCTTTTTATTTTCTCTCTCTCTCTCTCTCTCTCTCCACTTCCTGCATGGATGATGGACTTTCTCCCTCATTTCGCAATGAGACACACTGATATCTCTAAAACTATCTGCTCTTGGACTGCATTTTGGACTTTCCCATAGGGTTCAACAAATCCTGATTTAGAATCTCACACAGCGCCTGTCGAGATAAATAACTTTTGATACGGATTTCCAGAAAACTCTGACGCCGGCAAAAAAAAAAAAAAGTTGCCTAGTCACGAAATCTCTGAGCGGAACACAGACGCTAGCTGTCAATGTTCACGCGCTCATCGATTTTACAAATGCTTTCTCTGTTAATTCACAGTGTTTTCAATCAATTAATGACTATACATATTTTGTTTTTCTTTCCCAACAGGGACCCGGGGAACGCTGCGGAGCCTTTGTGTTTGCTGTGCCTCTTACGCCCAGCCCTTACTACACGTTGAGCACACCAGCGACGTAGCCTACAAGCAGGTAGGACAAAGTCACGATGTTACTTTAAACAAAGGTCTGTACTTGCCTTCCGAAACGAAAAAAAAGAGAGGAAAATAGAAGAGTTGTGCAGGGTACCTGACAGAAGAAAAAAAAAGAGCGAGAGAAATATGGCAGACTCCACCAGCAATGACCTGATTTTGTCGTTCTTTTTATTTCCGGTTTATTTTGTCGAAGCCCTTTCCTGAATTGACATAGCATTAAACGAAAGACAAGGACGAAATTCTCCTGACAATCAATGAGCAAAAAAATTATTATAATCACCTAATTTACGTGGAATGTATGAAATTCGTGACCCTCAAATTTGGATCACTTAGGATTTAAATTTTACAATAAAATGATGAAGGAATATTGGAAAACAGAAGAGTTGTGCAGAGGGTACCTGAAAAAAGAAAATACCGCAGTGTTCACCAGTGACCTGATTTTGTTGTTCTTTTTCATTTCTGGGGTATTGCTTGGATCTTGGAAAATTTGAAACAGGGCCAATTCAAATCCAGGACAATTTGAGGCAAAAAATTTGAGCAGACATGCTTTGAGACTGAGACAATTTGAGACAGAACCATTTTGAGACCAAGACTTTTTGAGACAGAAGCATTTGCAAAATGAATTTCCTATAGTTTTTGCCTCCATATATTGTTGGAAGGTTTGAAAAGGAACAGCAATTTCACTGATTTGTCAGGAGTTACGTTAATTTTATTTTTCAATTTTACAACAAATTTTTGAGAGATACAAAAACTATAGGAATTAAAAAACAAGTATTCCTTGCTTTCTTCCTTTCTCATCAGTCCATTGTAATACAATGGTACCTTGCAATTCAATCCTAATTGGTGGCCAGAAAAGGGTTGAATTGCAAAGTGGTTGACTTGTGCAACACTGTGTAAAATCAAGAAAAAGCAGCAAAAACCACAAGAAAAATGGCTGAAGGAGGTCAAATTGCGCGGCAAAGCGCAAATAGCAAGTCAACTTCCAAATAATTTCAACTGTCAAATTGCGGGATGGTCAAATTGTGGGACATTGAATTTACCAGATATCAACTGTATACATTAATGCGCAGAAAATCATATCAGAACATCCTTTAACATTTATCCTACTATTGGAAAAATATTGGCAGAGGTGAATTTCACAAAGTTTTTTTTTTTTTTTTTTTTTTTTTTTTTTTTTTTTTNAGAGGTGAATTTAAAAAAGTTTTTTTTTTTTTTTTTTTTTTGGAAATGATTCCAAGAAGCAAGAAAAGCTGCACATTTTCCTACACTGAACAGTTCCTGCCTCCAACTGTTGGTCTCAAAAATTTCTTTCCCAAATTGTTTGCAAATTGTTTGTAACCTATAATTGTTAACCCCCTTCCCTGGTTCCCCCTGACTTGAAAATACCCCAAACAAAAGACAACAAATGAAATTTTCTTGACAATCATCAAATAAGACACTTATTACAATCAATTAAGAATTACTTGAATATGAAAAAAGTGACACCCAAACAAAGAAAGATTGATCCCTTATAAAATATTCTGCTCATTGCATGATTTTCTCTGTTCTCTGCTTCTCCTTATTTTTAACTTCTTGGACTGTGGACTTCTACTCTTGCTAAATTCATGCCTGAAATATGAACCCTGAGACAATGAGCTGGGATATATTTCCTGAAATGTGATGTTGAGAGAAATTATTTATATAGCTCACTACGTTCTGGAAAAGGAGTCAGTTGCGAAGTAAAGTGGATTTATCTGAATCCTTTATCTGATTTGAATTTTTTTATGATGACTTTGAATAGCAATGCTATATTTGCCTTTCACATAAAAATACACCACAAACAATGCTGTAAGCCATTATTGAATTGTCTCATTTTCAATTTAAACTCTTGACAAATTTCTAATAGGTAATACCTTTCAATTCTGCAGAGCCTTGGTGGTTAACAAACTTGATTGGTTTCATGTAGAAGATTGTTGCAAAAGCAGTTTCTTAACAGCATTTGATTTTCCCATAGCCTTCAATGGGGAAGAATTGCTCCAGCATGAACCCATAATTGAATATTGAATATTAAAACAAAATAGCTTAACCCTTAAATGTAATCAGAATAAGCTATTGCTGAATCTTGTGTGTGCCCAGAATGTTCTACAGTGCTATATGGACATATGTCACCAATGAAAAAAAAGATGAACAGTTTATTCACATCTGGATAAACACCCACTAAAGGATACATGTCTGGTGAAATTCTTCTTAATGCTGCAAGTTAAGATCAAATAGACGTTTCTATGAATTGAAGAACTAGAAATACCAAGCACAGAAAACAAAATATTTCTGGTACAAAAATCACATGAATAATGTACTGTAGCTGAAACAAATTTAAAAACACAAGCTTGCACAAATTAGAGGGTCAAAAGGGAAAAATGTTCATATTGATGCATAGGTGAAATATCTGTCCATTGCAGCATCAAAGTCAAATTTTTAATTCTCACATTCAGCATTTTAAACCAAATTGCGTTCTTTTAACTGAGGGAATTTTGCTGGAAACCAAAAGTTTGGTGACCAAGCCCATTGTTAACAAAAGGTCAATCTACAGATGATTCATCACAATTTAAAAGCCAAATCCATTGCCAAACTTGAGTCAAATTGCAAATTGGTCAAATTGAAAGCCAATTTTAATGAATGAATGAATGGATGAACAGAGCACTTTATTTGCCACTTTTCAGCATTCACAAGGTTCAATCAAGATTTCCACAAACAAACCCCCTTCCCACCCAACCCAAATCCACTCACTGAACTCTGAAAAAAGCAGCATAATTCTTGTCACTCAATTGTTTGGGTGCCCCAACAATCAGGTGACCGAACCACAGTTTGGTGGGCTGGGGATTGGCAAGGCCAAGAACTGCCCTGGCTGGACCAGCCAGGGCAGTTCTTGGCCTTGCCAATCCCCAGCCCACCAAACTGTGGTTCGGTCACCTGATTGTTGGGGCACCCAAACAATTGAGTGACAAGAATTATGCTGCTTTTTTCAGAGTTCAGTGAGCAGAATGGTATCCTACCGCAGATTTTTTTTTTCAAAATTTCAGCAATGTTAGGTTAGGTTAGGTCAGTTTATGTTATGTTAGTTTAGGTTAGATTAGGTTAGGTTAGGTTAGGATAAGTTGGGTTAAGTTATAGGTTGGGTTTGATGTGTTTTTTCTTTTTTTTTAATTTTTATAAGATGAAATTTTGTAAAAAAAAGTAATACTGTAATCTGTGGTAGGATACCATTCTGCTCACCAAATTCTAGACAGAATCAGCATGATTCTTGTCACCCAATTGTTTGGGTGTCCCAACAATTGGGTGACCGGACCGCAGTTTGGTGGACTGGGGAACTGTAATCTGTGGTAGGATACCATTCTGCTCACCAAATTCTAGACAGAATCAGCATGATTCTTGTCACCCAATTGTTTGGGTGTCCCAACAATTGGGTGACCGGACCGCAGTTTGGTGGACTGGGGAGTGGCAAGGCCAAGGACTGCCCTGGCTGGCGGTTAGACCAACCAGCGCTTGAAGACTGGCGGGTGTGCAACCATGATTTGAACAGCTGGCGGATGACCCGGTACCCTGGCATGTATGCATAGAGTAAATGTGACTCTAATCAGTTGCCAAACCAGGGTCAAATTGCAGATTGGTCAAATTGTGAGCCACTCTGTGAAATTTCAAAATGCAAAAAAGTGGCCAAAGCAGCTTGAATTGCAGGGCAAGGGTTGAGTTGCAAGTCAACCTCTGTGCAAATTCAAACATCAAACTTTGGGATGGTCAAATTGTGAAAGATCAATTTGTGAGGTACCCCTTGCACTGAGGAAGTGTATCAGGAGAGTGTATTGTATATACCTGACAAAGATAAACAATCACTTTCATTCATAATCAATAGTTTCATCATCATCATCATGCAAAAACTGGTAACAGAAGAAAAGATGCAGTCTCCACAGGCATTTTGAGGACCTCGCCTAAAATTTCTGGTTGAAAAAAATAACATGGTTTGAAAAATAGTTTCTTTTTGAGAAAGACATGCGTGATGACACGCACTTCCGTGCCTCTCAAATTAGGTGCCCTCATCCAGTGTTTCCAAGACAGACGAGATCCTGACTACAAGGCATAACAGTGAAGAATTAGTCACGCCTGGTGACAGGTTGTTTTGCTGAGATGGTGTCCTTGTATTCAGGGCAGCTTATTGTTGTGATTTGATATTTTTTGGTAAACGCCGTTGAACAAAACATATACTCAGGTTTGGTGATCCTGTTTTTCTTCCTTTCTTGATGCCAGAGCAGCAGCAGTTATTCAGGTATGAAAAATGGGAAATGGGCCAAGCATGGGCCAAATATCAATTTAAATATGGAATTGAGTGAAACAATTCACTGAGAATAGAAAAATCATTAAGTTCGCCTCTCTATAGTTAAAATATTGATTACACATGAAAGAATGTCAATGCAAGCATGGAATAAGGTGGGAAAATTGGCTGAGCATAGAAACAAAATTGAATTCAACTATATAGTCAGTTGAAGATATTGTCCAAGCTTAAAAAAGTCCACTCCAGCAGTTGGAAAATAGTAATATTTGAATAAGTGCGGAAAAAATTATTCAGATAAAAAAATGAAGAATTGGCTGAGCATGAAAATAAACCCTCTCCAAGTTTTCAAAATAAAAAATTGCTTGAATGTGCATTCCAACAAATGTCAGTTTAATTGTGAAACATGGAACATAGACAGAAAATTGAAAAATATTTTTTACTGAATAGGTATACAGTGGGCCCCCATCTTACATCATCAATCCATTCCAGGATGGACGTCATAACATGGGGCCATCGTAAGTTGAAACCTTATTTCCCTTAAGGTTACATTATAAAAAAAATTAATTCCTTTCAAACAAAAAATATTCAATCAAAATTACCTTTATATTTCAACTTTTTAATTCCTCCTAAACTTAAATTCCTCCTAAACAAAATTATTCAGCTATAATTAAATGCACAGGGCAGTGCAGAACACACA
>CAJPEX010001557.1:0-55045 GCA_905338405.1 Notodromas monacha
CCAATTCATTCACAAGTACATCTTCCCCAACGGGTATTTGCCGAGTCCCAAGTTGCTGGTGAAATACGCCGAAAGCAAATTCGTCGTCGAGGACATGCAGAACTTTGGCGTGGACTACATGCGCACTCTGCAAGTTTGGCACAAGCGATTCAAGGCGTGTGTGGCCAAGGGGGTCTTTGACCCGGAGAAGCAAGACGAGACCTTTGTTCGGATGTGGGAATTTTACCTTTTATACTGTACAGGCGCGTTCAAGGCGAGGATTACCCACCTTTACCAGGTCGTGTACTCGAAGAAACGACCTGAGATTTACATCGCTCCTCGGTGATTTGTTAATTACCGAAACTTATAGGTTGACATTCCGAAGCGATTAATTTCCCTAGATTTGATCCTACAGTAAATCATAAAGATCATTCCTTCGGACTTCAGCTCATGACATCAAGAAAGGGCGTCAGACGGATGGTTAACAAGCTTCACCAGTAACTCAAAATGAAATACGAAAGGATTAAAATCCATAACAAATGCATACAATTTGAAATTATTCTAACGGTCGTCTGATCATAAAAAATGCATTGAAAAAAATCTGTATATCTTTCGGGGATGGCTTAAAAGCTTTGTTAGTACCGAAGTGTCCCTTGAAATAAAGCACAAGGCGATTAAAATTCCTCTCTCAAATAACGCATTATTCCTTCATGCGTTCAAGCTTTGAAAAGTTGATTGCATGAGAGATCAATATATGCCAAAAAATGGTCCATAAAACTTTTCCAGGACTTTCAAATCAATTACGGTACGTGTATTTTACTTCAGGCGCATAATTTTTTTTTTTTTTTTACTGTATACCGGTCTATGACAACTATCGCCACATCAGGAAGCCCTGTTCATTTGCTTAGGAGTTTTTTATTATTTTAAAATTTGCACCTTTTCTTGACACGCAAATGCATCAGGTAAAGCTATGACATTTTATTTTGCTCCATTTCTGTGAAAGTGGGGCGAAAAATAAAAATGCAAAGCTATCTAAAAGGCTTAAAAAAAACAGCGCGTTTAGCAGTTGGTTCTAACATGGAACAAATCTGAAGATGACTGCGTAAGCATTTTCTGAATCAATATTTCAATAAACTTCCTACCTCACAAGCATTTATCAAGTGCAAATGATTGTTTCAGAAATTTCAGAAGAAAAACGACGATATTTTCGTGGGTTTTTCTGAAACACTCTCAAATTTGAAACAGGACGCGTGAGTTCAACAGTTCATGATTCTCGCAAATTGTATATTTTCCGATGACCTAGCTCTGTTGAATTCAACGCCCATAAATCATCAATACGTATTTGAAATATCTTATGCAATAACTGTGTACGTCAGGTAGTTCATGAACTACATTTTCTGAGCGTTCGTGTGATGGTTCGGAAGGTCGGGAAAGAGGTGTTTTGTTTGAGTGGGAAAGGTGACATGAAATATTGTACCGTGCTTCTTATTTCGTCGTGAATGATTCGTAAGTCGATGATGTCGCACTTCCTTGATTTCGTCAGGCTTTTGCGAGATTTTTTTTTTAGGGTTGACAAGAGAATCTGGTGAATATACGTAGACAAATCGTCGCATTTCCTCATCATTTTTTCGCCACGTGATCGTAGGAAGAAAGCATCTGAAATTCCATCCATATAGGGAAAAAATAAACCATAGATGATTTTCTCATTCAGGAGGATTCACGCGATCGGGTTGTTCGGCGAACCTTGCAAGAAAGTCTGCCTTGATGACTTTCATGTGCGAAAAAAGTGCAATCTGATCGCAATTCGCCCGCATCCAGGAATGATTCGACGTTGAACGCTCTGGAGAACAAGAAGGTTAATGGCATGAAACTGCTGTTTCCAGAAGAAAGACAGACTGAAAAACAACCGAGAGGAAAAGCATATATACCCAGCCGTGACTAGAACAAAACTTCTAGCTTCATACCAAGTAGAGTAATGTAAATATAATTTTTTTCGCATTTTACTTACATCAGAACAAAGTTGGCATAAAAAGGAGACCCAAACGGTCCTAAATAAACACACGATGTGTATTCATACTCTATATGCCCTTGCGCAGTATCAAAGAAACATACGCATCTCCCCTCCAAAATTACTCAATTACAGTAAAGTAATCCAATAACTAATTAACAATGTGCATCACTTAAAATGCAGGGAGATCACATGTTTCCAGGTCGGAATTAAAAATGCAAAAACTTTTTGTTGTGCAAAGAACCCATCGCATTGGGTCACAAGGAAATTCTCTCTACATCGAGTTTTTCTGGTCCCCTGAATCACATTGCACGGAAAGTCTTCCTGTGTGTATCAAAATTTGGGTGAAGTTTTTTATGGGCACCTTTCAGTTCCGCAAATATTCTTCACGGTAAAATATATTCTTCTAAACGATTGTGAGAAACAGCTCAAACCAATGTTGAAGATGTTGAATTTGTCCTTAATTTCAACGCACTAGAAAAAATTAAAAGCGTCGAATCATTTCCAAATTTTTGAGATAAGGGTTACGTTGGGGAGTTCTTTCGATTTCTGCACTTCAGTTCACTTTTGATGGTTTGTAATCACTCAAAATCAGATAACAAAATTGAGTGCCTGCTTTTTGTGTCAGTGTATCAAGCATCTATTAGAGAGCAAGATGGTAGTGTGGAACCTTAGTAAAAAGATCAATAATCCTCTAGATTCTAAAATTGTAGACTGTAAATATGTTCTTGATCAATCCCCAAGATTTGCAGGCTCATTGTGCAAGATTCCCCGTTTGCTTCAAAATAAAGGTATTCGAATTAACATTTAAATTATTCACGCTGCCCCTTTAAAGTTTCGGGACCATAAAACCAAAACTGGGCTCATGCAGTACCAATCAGTGCAACCCTATTCACTGTGACTACTGAATAATGTATTAGCCAGATCCCAGATGAACATCCGTTACAACTGATAGAAAAGAAGACAGTCATCGATAAGTAATGGAACCTTTCCGGATGCATTTTTATTGCTTTTTTTCCAATGCAAGTGAAAACAATATTCACCGCTTTTGACAGGTTTACACATATTGTTGTCAGGGAAAAGCGGTTCAAGGCAGAAGCACGCCCATTACACAGGCTTCAATTAGAGAATAAAACTTTTTAAACTTTCTGTGAGGTGTCGGATGGTAACTGATTTCTTTCCTCGGCAATATTTCGAAGTTTACAGTAATCATTACAATATCCTCTAGGTCAGTGGTTTACAGGGTTAACCTAAATCTTTCAAGTCACACTGAGTACGACAATTTCTCACAGAAACCTATTCATCAGCGACCCAATCCCCAGGGGATAACGGCAACCATACGTTCTAACGGGTTCTGGACAGGCAGCAAGTACTGTACTTCTTTGATAAGAACGTGTAAGCGGACCGAATATAATTCAGGACGCCATCCTCATCATCATCTTTTGAATTCCCACTCTTTTTCTTTTACAGTTAAATGGTATAAAAAATAATTCAAGAAAATGCGTGTAATCCAATGACACATGTATGTGACAGCTGTTTTTCTCAAAACTGGGAAATATTGTACGGTATATACAGGTGGTACCTTGCAATTTGCCCATAATCCATTGCCATACTAGGGTCAAATTGTGAAGTTGACGCATTGCAAAACATTTTGTGAAATTCAAAAATATCAATGCAAAAGCACAAAAAATGGCCAAAGCAGGTCAAATTGTGGGGCAAGGGTCAAATTTTGAGTCAACCTCCCTGCAAAGTCAACTGTAAAATTTCACGATGGTAAAATTGTGATATACCACCAGTATACCACGACGTCAGAATCCTTTTGAGAGCTTCCATATGTTTCTTACAAATGAAAGAACATATTTACAGGAATTTAAATGGCCTGCTATGATCAGCATTTTTCGACAAAATCATGCTTTAACTTCAATCGATTCCTTTTTAGAATGGCATACTGCAAAGTTGACACATGATAAGCACATGCTGTGTCACGTAATAAGGATTTTAACTATAAGAAAAATATGCATAATTAAAAATACGATGAAATACTACTTCATTGAAATTTCATGCATTATAGTTGACATGCCTATTGATTTAATCAACTCCACGTAACCTCTGATGAGCATAAAATGACTTCACAGGGTTGAAACAATTCTGTTAATGCACAGATGTCGCTCTTTGTATTTTTAAAGCGTGAAGCACCGCACAGGTTCGACACTGCTGTCTTCGCGAGTGGATATAACGGCCCTCCCTTGCTTGTTTTCTTTTTACTCAGTAATGATAAAAAAATAACGCCTGAAATCTTTGATTTATCATAAAATAAACGAGCTACATGCTCCATTGAGCAAAAGAAAAATCTGAGAACTGCAATTAATCGTTTACGAACTCTTCGCAGTGCAGATTCAGCCCAAGCGGACTGCCAAAAATAAGTGCCAATATAGCCACGAATCAAATCGTCCATCTCAGAAACTGTTCACCTAAATAAAAAATCGAAAATTTCAGGGAATAACGAATGTTTCTGGTCAAATCGTGATGAGAAGGCTGTTTGTGTTCGAGATGACGACGCATAAATACCGCCTCCTTTGACGAGTTAAGTAGCTCAATTCCATTTTTGGCTCGTCAAGAAGATCAAAGCAACCACAAGGCGTGGATAATTGCCCTGAAAGTACTGTTGGTAAATACTGTAAAATGTCTCCGTCACAAAAGTTCCGCAACAGATCGTGATTTGCACATTACCTGGAGCAGGTCGTTGACTTGAACCGATGGCGAAGGTCCGAATTTCTTTTTAATTTTTGCAAAAGGAATCAGTTTTCTTTCGTTTCGTCTCGTGCATTTGCTTCAACAAAGGGAACTAGTGTTTGTACATCAAACACATTTCAACTTTTCTCCACACACACACAATGGCATTGACAGCATCGTAGAAAGGTTGAAGGCTCTCTTTCTGTCTCTTCGTGGACATTCTTGAACCACAAAAAAAGTAAGAAACACATTTTTGTAGTTTGAAACGAGTTTTCTCAGGCTTACGCAGCGAATACCGAAAATACACGAATTAGTTTCAACCCATTTCATTTTTCTGCGAGGGGAAAAAAAGTGTTCTCTCTAAACCGAAAATGTACTATAGACTCAAGATGTGCAAGTAATTCTATTGAAGAAACGAATGCTGCAAAAATTCTTGACAGGCAGTACCTCCTAAAAATTCCATTTTGGTTATCAAATGCAAAAACATGTTTTTATAGTCAACTTAAAGAATTTTCTGACCAATTTTCATTGAAAGTATCATTGTGATAAAAATTGCCGGACGCTTCCCATGATTTGAAATGCGCATTATTTCTGTCTCGATGATACTTTGTGGAAAAAATAGCATTCGTATAAGTGCACCTTTATGACTTTTTGGCTTCGTGCATGTCTATAGGAGAAAAACGATTTTACGACGCAACCTATTTTTTCTTTAAGTCAGTATTCGCATACATGAGGTACTCGAGAGAAAGTTGACGAGAAAAGCAAAAACTGGAAAAATATTGCTGTTCTCGAGAAAAAAATAAAACAACAACCTATTTTCGGAGTAAGTTTGTTATATTGTAGGAAGAAAGGTATTAGTCTGTGAAAAACCGTAAGAAAAGGTCGACGATGTCTGCTGTGCGCCTGCCTTATAAAACCAGCGGAAGTAACTTTTTTTTCATATCACATTTCGAAAGCCTACTTTTTTCACGGCTTGGAGCAACGCGAATTTTTTTTCTTTTCGAAAACTAGGCATTCTGGGGAAAAAGAGATTCTTCCGTTTCAATCAGCTGACCCACCAATGCGGATCTCTGCGTGTAATAACCGCTAACTAGCTAGTTAAGAAAAAGAACAACTAGGAGTTGCTCGCGTAGAACAGCATCTAAAGGAAAGCCGGTTACACACGCCCTGTAGATGCCTTTTTAGTTTGCGTATGTGTAAGTATCGAAATACAACAATGACAAAGTCTAGATGGATTTTGTTGCTGTCAAAATTGATTGAAAATTTAAAATAAAAAGGTGAATTAAATGATAGTAAATACTCGCAACAAGCGTATTCAAGAGTATCAAGACTCATTCATCCAGCTTCATTCATCTTGGGTATACAGTTATGTATAATTAAAAATGCGAGGAATGATTTTCTCGCTAATCGTGACATTTACGAAAAAAATACATCTTACAGTATTTCATCTCAAAATATCTTTATGAGATGGATGAAATCTAGTACTGTATAGACGAAATGTGAAATAGGATGAATAAGGGGAAACACTGGGCTATATAAATCTTCATCACACCGGAATATCGGGGGAAATCACATGACATACTTTTTACATTAACGAAAAACGGTATTTCAATCTTGGCGGCATTCCACTTTGTAAATGATGCAGTATTTTTTGCGTAATAAAACGTTTTTGCCAATACATCAAAGTGAGATCAGGCTTGAGAAAAAACAGCCGATGAAATCAATCGACAATTGAAAGTATTCCATCGAGAAAGTGCGGAATTCCAGCTGATGATATTAAAAATTCAGACCATTAAAAATTGCTACTGCTTGTAAAATAAATTAATGCATATTTAAACAATGATTTATAATTTTAAAATTCCCGACACTTTCTGATTTTATTTTGAATTCATTCAGTTTTGAATATCTTTTCATTTAAGATTGCCAAACTACGTCTACTACAGACGCGTTAGCCGAAATGAATATTGAAATTCTAATGCAGTACTGTACTCAAAAATAATAATTCCGCTGTTGAAAAGACCCGTTGATGAATCTATCTTAATATAATCTTGAACTCTACTTATTCCGCCGAGTGGATTCTTTGGCGTACTTTAATTGATGACATAACTGTGGGACAGAGCAATTAGCGTAATTTGCATTCATTATACGTACCCGTGGAAAAGACGACCGCATTTCATGGGCTTCTTCTCCCCGATGAACGACCGCATCAGTGCAACCGGCATGTCGCGGTGCCGCAACGAACCGAATCCAACCCGCAAACCAACACTATGCAGAACACGAGAACAGAACAACTTTTAATTGCAAAAAAGAAAAAAAATACTCTACTGTAATTTTAATTATCGTACTTAAAGAGAAGCCAAACATTTTAATTGCACATAAACAAAACAAAAATTGCAAATACATTAAAAAAGCAAAAATTTTAAATACACAAAAGCAGAACAAAAATCGCAACTATGCAAAAACAAATTTAATTACTGCAGTTTAAATATATTGATTAATGCATCATCATCGGGACACCTCATCTCCACAAAGATTCTTTCTGAATTTTTCAATCAATTTATGGTTACTGTATATGGGAACAGTCTGAACACCTTACTGTACAGTACTGTACTTTAATTTTTGCTTAGCAATTGCATCATTGTTCTATAACTGTTGTTGAAAACAAAATTGATGGCAATTAATTTTTGTACATTTGTATGTACTGTGGTGTATTTTCATTTGGGTGGATGTGTTTGGGGGGGGGGGAGGGTATAAATTCTTTTTTACCTTACAGTATTGTGAACAGTCACAAGCGGCAAATTATGCGCATACTGTACATCAATGAATCAAAAGCAGGAAACAAAAATAATGAATAGACAACAATTCAAATGCAGCGAAATGATCCGTCAAGCAGGACTTATTGGATAAAAACATCTTTATACGCGAAGTGGCAGAATATACCCTTGCTGCGGGTACTGATGTGATGTGACTGGAATGCTGTTTTAATCATTTAATTTGTTTTTATAAAATTTAAAATTATCAACGAAGAGAAAATGCGTATTCAGGAGCATTTTCCATCTAGCTCCGGACACAGGAAAAATGCGACCGCAATTTCTTTTTTGTCCGTGTCTGCGTAGGTATACAACTGCATGCGTCAAATTTTCTCCAATCCGTGAGAACTCGTAATTTTCTTCAAAATCTCAAGCACAGTGGAGACAATTCAAAAATAACGGACTTCATCTGTGAATCCCGTTTTTTTTTGTGCGTTTCAAATCTTAAAACAGTAAAAATAATTGACGGGTTTTTATACCCACGTCAGAAAATCACACAAGCCAACCCGGAAATTAAAATAAGCATTCCGCTATAAAAAAGGAAATCATTGAAGTTTAACGCTGAGGAAGACTGTTCAACAATTTTTTACAGCACTCAAAGTCTCAAATTAAAATGGAAGTTTACTACCAGAGCAGCGTACTTTCTCATTAAAAAAAAAACACTGTACAGTATTAAGAAGATTTTCGTATCAAAGTCCACCCTCAATTAAATGCCATCCATATATATTGAGGTTGCACCGAATTTATGATCATTCGTAGTATTTCCGAGACATTAAAAGAAAACAATGCAAAGTCATGCTTAAAATTTTAACAAAGCCAGTTTTCTTCTTTCAAAATTAATATGCAAGAATTAAACAGAGTTCTTTCACTGTACATAAATCTGTAAGCAAACAAGCGAATCAAACGAAAGTTTTCTTCCAAAAAACTACACCTCCGTTGTGGAACGAAAATGAGAAAGGATTAGTAGCGTTACACAATCATAAATTTTCAGACATTTCTTGGTAATTATCGTCAATGTCTCAATGAATCTCCAAAAGAAAAAAAAGGGTCATGAATGCAGTGCCAAATCAAGAAAAATTCCGCATTGAACCCTGCGATGCTCATAGATACTGTATCAGCTTTCATCTGGCCATATAAGGCGATTATTCACCCATCACGCCCGAATCTTCAGACTGGATCAGACACGGTCTCGAAGCAAATGCACCAAAACCGATCGTCCGGAACCCTGTTTGCTTATCGCATCAAAAAAATGGAAGAAAAAGTATATATCTTTATATATATATACAGTATACACTAAATGAGTAAAAAGGAAACAAGGCCACTGAGGCAGAAACCGGGTCACTCGCCCCAAGAGCTGCGATTCGCGCGATAGATAATAAGACGATGACGCGAGCGGATCTGGGGGAGGAAGAACCGCGTCCAACAGTTACGCCGTTTCCTGGCTGAGGTCTGCATGGCTCGCGGACGCACTGACCGGAACGCGGGTTTTTTCTCACAACGGTCACACGCGTTTGCCGAGTTTCATTTTATTCTATTCTATTTTATTTCATTTTATTTTATTTGCTTTAAGTACAATTAAGCCCTCTCCCTCCCCATGCACCCTCTCTGCTTGAGAATTACGGTACATGAGAAAAAGGAGTGCCTCGAAAAAAGCACTCCTCGTTTCACGATGCACTTTTGACGTAGAAAAGGATTTTTATCGGCTGTGTGAATTTTTTGATTTTTCTTTTTCGGTGAAAAATGAAAAGACTTCCCTTGCTTTGAAAATAAGATGAAGGGAATACAATTTAACAGCGGAAATATCAAGTCATTGCGCTGAATGACTACGTATTTATCTTTTATGTTTTGTAATTACTTAAATAGTTTTTAGTCACTTATTGAGTTAGTCACTTTTGGTGTGATTTGAATGCTGTGGGATGTCTGAAGGAAATTGCACGAATTCAAAACATATACGATTTACAAAAATTTTTATCAACTGTTTCCTTGTGAGATCTTTACCTTTCAATTTTTCACTTTTGAATACAGTATTTATTTGGAGGACGGGAAGTCTAGAAAAATATGGTAATCTTATTTTATTATGGGCAACTGTAGTACAATGTATTTTCAAAACCTTACAGTTAACTTCAGGTAAAAAAAGGAATATTTTTAAGGTACGAAAAATACAGTGTCAAATTTACTCAAGTACCACACACCCTTGCACATGCGAGGCACACGAAAACTTTTGGACAACGAAATTAGTTTAAAAAAAAAACTTATCCGCGCATCAGACACGCCCGCTAGTTTTCAGTGAAAAAGCTCAAAATTTAAGAATTACTGTACAACTAAAACTATCATTTTATGATCAAAGAAAAAGGAGAATTATGCTCGCTTCTCTTTTTTAATTCATCTGTATTGTGATCCGAAGATGCACACAAAAATTTGGAAGATTTGCTGGAAAATTTTGCACTCAAGTATGAAGCGCACCGCAATTTTTTGCGGGGAAGAAGTGCGCAGGACTCGAGTAAATGCGGTAAATTTGCAACCGCAAATTGTTCATCTCATTGGTGTCTCATATGAAGGACAGCATCCACGAAAGCAGCTGTCTTGTACGGTAGTACCACGGATAATAGACTCCAACGAAGTGAAGTTCTTCGATCATTAAACTTGAGATACCACAATTTTTTTTCACTCCAGTGACACGCGAAATTTAGCGAGAGTTATCTGAAATTCGCTGGGCTGTGCACATTTCTACCTGTTCCCCTCCAATAGGGAACCTGCCGAAATTGGTAACCTTCCAGGAGGTATCCCTATAACTAGACTTGCTTGATACTATTTGGTATATGTATCATGAATTGTCGATAGTTTTTATTTTATTTTGTATAATTTATTGTTATTCTTTTAAGTTTTTTATTTTTCCGTTTACTGTCGATTTTGATTCGTAACGATTACATCTGGTCAATCTACAATAATATTGTCGCCCTCTTAAATATTTTACTCTTAAATATTACATAGATGGGATGTCTTGAAAAATCTAAAACGGCGGTGGTCGTATTTTATGAAGGCCATATAGTCCACCACATTTTGACGGCATGAAGTTAACTTGTTGAATAACTGTGGCGGAAAGTTCAATAGACTTCATTACTGTTCCGGTAAAAGAGAGTTCACCCGATTCACATTAACACGATTTTTCAAGCGTGACGGCCTGAGAACTGTAGCAAGGAATTCGAGGTCAGTCGTTCAAACCGTTGTGGAATTCTCAGGAGTTCAAGCTCAAGCCAGTCACGCTCCTTTGACCTCATCTTGGTATTTTTTGGTTGTTGCTGAAATATCTTGATTTTTCGTATACTCCAGTACATAATGATTCAAGAGAAAAGAATAAATCCAACGAGGTCCTCCGAGGCCAGCTTCATGCAGATTTCGAAAACGCACAAACATTTTGACTTTGACTAAGAATAACACAAAGGGAAGCTTATTTTTTAAAGTCTACAGAACAGCCTTTCTGAACTGCGAGATGATATAAACCTTTCTCATTTATACGCCAAATCGAGAGCAAAAGACTCTTGTGGAAATTTTGAGGAACATAAATCTCTCAACTAGAAGCTTTAAAAGAAAGGAATCATGTGCCGCATTACACAATCTTGGACAAAATGAGATTCCCCAAAATCATGTTTCCACATCGAGAATAGCCAAACAAACCATTTTTGAAATTACTCTAATTGCGGTAGGATGTTCTTCAGTCACCTGGAATTGGCCTCAAAAATCCCAAAAAAGATTTACAGCCAATCAAAATTCTAAAGGCTTCTATAAAGGATTTGATGCAAAAACAGTAAGACACCAAAATATGAACACCCCAACATACGGAAAATTTGATCATTGACACTTGAAACTGAAAAATTTACCCTTAACATCTAATACAAAGACTCAAGACATGGCCTTTTTCCCAAGATTTCTGTAAGTCTTTAAAATTTTTATTTTTTCTACATTTTGTGTTCCTTGAAGAAATTGAGGTATTTACTTTCAAATATGGTATGAAAAAATGAATCTTAAAATTACCCTAATTTGTCAAAAACAGGCTAACTTTGTGCTTATTTTTTTAGTTTTTCTCAATGTGTGCTCAATATAGTAAGACTTGGTCTTGTTCTTTGCTTCTTGAGCTCCTTCTGATGTCATAAAACCAAGTTCTGTGTGCTGGTTTTCTTCTGTGAATTTATTTACTGCATCTTGAAGTTGAGAAAAATCCTTTTATTTAATTTTAAAGGGACTTTTACTCAACTATTCATCTACAGGTGAACCAATTTAAAATATTCCCATTATTGAAGCTATGGGAAAATGAGGTCCAGCATGCGGATGTTTCAATTTTGGGACAAGGACTGTTGGAAATCAGATTTAGTAACTAGAAGTCAGGAAGATTAGTTCAAAGAAAGAAATGGTTGAGAAATGACTAATCTCGTTGGAATTCCATGGGACCAAGTTTGACCTCAAGTTCCCACAAGGGTTTTTTGCATCTTTGGAATTTCCAGAGACAAATCAGCTCTCAGGGATAAAATTTTGCAAGGAAAAAGTGTTTAAATACTATTCAATGAATTCACCTATGTACTCTCATCATTTGCTTTTTGGCAGTCTCACGCAAAGGACATCCAAGTTCTCATTCAAACCAATTTGTGCTTTTTGAATCTGTGTTTTTAACAGAATATAACAACCTTACACTAGGGTGTTAAGCACCCCGGCTGCAGGCTGGCTGATTATTGCCTTCTTCATTTTCTCTTGAGTGAAATATAATCATCAAAATTCTAAATCTCAAATCTTACTATCCCCAACAAAGGACCATGCACCAATTATGTCAACATCTGTAGGTCCCACAGTACTTGAAAAAAAATTTGACATAAGGAAGCATAAATACATTAGTTTGTGCATCACCAGAGCACCTTCTCTTCTTACGTCCAGCATTTCATACTGATAGAAACAAGCTTAAGAAAGACTTACAAGTATTGGAATTCAATGAAGAGACCCATTCTGAAAGCTTAAAGGATAAAGATAAACTGTTGGCCTTGTACGATTTCTCATCAAAGATTCTCTCTAATTTTTTCATTCAACTAAACCTCATACAGAAACAAGCTGAAGACCTTGTGCTTTAAATTAATTTTCACATATTTTTTTTCAATGTTAGGGAATGAATGGGTGTATGCATACATGTCAGATGTCCAGTTGTATTTCATGGATTTTATTTTCTTTTATTTTTGTTATCAATTTGTGCTCTGTTTCCTGCTCTGAAGTGATTAAATGTCATTGAGTGGATTTGGGCTGGGTGGGAAGGGGCTTGGTTGTGGAAATCTTGATTTAACCTTGTGAATGCTTGAAAAGCGGCAAATAAAGTGTTCTGTTCATTCATTCATTTATTCATAGGGAAATAGTATGACTTGGGAAGGTTCAAGTTATGGAGATACAACTGTTTAAAAATAAAAAAAGAGGACCTCATTTATACAGACCTGTTGATCCTCGCGAGTGCCCCAGGCGTGCCAGGAACATCCAGCGACTCATTAAGGTCCTCGCAGAAAAGCTTCCAGGCGCACTCGTAAAACTCCCCGCCGCCCTGCCAGGCCTTCACCAGACTCAGCAGCGCCCGAGTCAAGGAATTAGCATAGTCGACGGGCGGCAAGTACGCCAAAGCGGCGTCCCCGGGCTCCTCGAACTGGCGCCACTTGGAGTCCTCTCCAGCGGAAAACGCCCGCACGACATTCTGACCCAGCTGGGAACCCCCGGGTCGCACGCCCAGAGCGTGGTTCAACAGCTCCACGATGAATGCGCTAAAGGAGAAAACGGTGAGGAATGCGAGTGGGCCACGGAAGCGGAATTTGAGTCGCTGGCTTCGTCGCATTTTCTGTTGTTGTTGTTGCGACGATGACGGGGACTTGACGCGTTTTTTGTTGGTACTGCTGGCGATGAGTCCAGGATCGGGGTTGTTTTCCTGCTGGCGGAACCCGGGGTCTTCGACTGTGCCTGGAGCAGAGTCCGGGTCGTCCTGGCCTTCTGAGGGTGCTGATGCTGCTGCTGTCAGGTCCGCTGGGTTCTCATCGGAGCCCGGCGACGAACCCGGTGATGATGATGTGAAATTGCCGAATAGCTGCGCAAACGCGTCGCCGTTCATTCCGGCGGAGAACAGGGATGCCAAGCTCGGGATTTGCAGGCCTTCAGCAAAAATGAATGAATAAAAAGCCTTCTTTGAAACCTTCGGAAACCCCAAGTCTAATCTATACAAGTCAAGGCTTTTCAATATATATTTTTTAATGGTGAAGCTTTTAAACTGCGATATACCATCCATTTAGATACTGTATAAAACTAAGAATAGTTTTAACTTGAAGCAAGAGCAGCTTAGTCGATGATTGATTCAAAATTAGCAGCGAAATTAAGGTCCTCGAAGAAAATATGGATTTTCTACGAACAACAAATTTATTTGTCTGAATTGGAGCCTGTTCTGGAACTTCTCGAACCGTATGTGCATAGGACCCCCCCCCCCCCCCCNTTTCAAATTAATGCGAAGGACGCCAATGAACTTGAATCGCAAATGAACATCGGGAATTGCAGAAAACAGTTCATTTAAAAATGTCACTACCTTCACGCTTTTTGTCGGACCCGTCATGCGTGCCATGACCTTCACTGCTTGGTCCACCGGCAGCGGAGAAAATGCCGCCAGTCGGCGGCGGCAAATTGGCCAATTGAAGTATGGCGGACAAGAACCCGTCGTGCACGTCTGTACCCGCTGGGCCGCCGGAACTGCTGCTGCTGCTGCTCGGGAACACCGGCACCATGGGTTCTGCTGGGTTCTGCAGGCCCTGCTCTTGCTCGTCCTCCTCCTCCTTCTCCTCTCTTGCGACGGCGGGTCTCCGTTCGAACCCGGATTCGCGGGACCGAGTTTTCTCAGTCCTGGCTAATTCTTCGAGCTTTTTCATCTCTTGCTCCCGAAGGCGGTCCACGTCGTCCTGAGAGAGGGAAAATCAGCGAAGAAAATTAAGGGGAAATCTAAATGGGCAATGGCAACGTCTCAATTCGAAGAAAAGAATCCTCAATTTCTGTCAACGAAATCGTTTCAAGCACCGGAATTTCTTTTCATGTGGATGACTTTTGCTCATGATCAAAGCGTACAAAAACCATGATGCTAAAAATTTGTCAGGAGAGTTTAAAAATGGAAATTTTGCTGTTGCATAGAATATTAACTCTTTTTTCTCATATCTGGCGAGAATTTAAAAATTTTTAAATCATAATTTTTCTTTGAATAAATTAGAGAGGAAAGACTTTTTGTAGAGGGTTTGGTACAATTTACAATTTCATAATATTTAGCACACTCATTCTCCAAGGATGATTTTGCGTGCATTAAAATTTACTAGATCGATTGCTTGCAGTTATATTCTAATCCTGCTATTTTAATTGGCTGCATGTAGAGAAATACAGTTTAATCGCTGTATTTCTCGATTTCATGCAGACTATATACGATAAATTTAACTTTTACAGTTCAATCGCAAAGTGATTTCAGTGAGCGGCAATACTGCCAATACAGTATTGTCAAAAGAAACAAAAATGGAAAAAAATTGAATAAAAAAATGCACTGAGTGTTTTGCAACCTGTGGTCCGCAGACCAGTCCACATGAGTTTTTTGCCAGATTGCGGGAAATTTTTTTCAGCCTAATGAATTTATTAAAAGTAGCAGTGAAGTCTGTTCATCTTCACCTGAAATTTCGGAAAGACAATGGCAACCTAAATTATTTGATGAAAAATAAAAATTTGGATTTTGAATCAATAACACTTCAGACAAATTTGAACCTATTGAAATAAATTATTTGATTTTTCACTCTGAGAAAACTTTCTTCACAATCACCTTTCTAATTTTTGAAGACAATACACTGTAGCTGCTTCATTGGTTCTCGACTTAATTTTTGCAAAAAGCAACATACCACAAAGACTTTCAAGCAAAACTTTTTTGAGTCTGCAAACATTTCATGGAACTTTGCCAGCCAGCAGAATTTTTTTTTTTACTTACGTCTGCAAAGAATTTTAGGGAAATTTACCAACCCGCGCGGGCCTATAAAGTTCAGGTAACACTATGTGCTCTGTTTCCTGCTCTGAAGTGATTAAATGTCATTGAGTGGATTTGGGCTGGGTGGGAAGGGGCTTGGTTGTGGAAATCTTGATTTAACCTTGTGAATGCTTGAAAAGCGGCAAATAAAGTGTTCTGTTCATTCATTCATTTATTCATAGGGAAATAGTATGACTTGGGAAGGTTCAAGTTATGGAGATACAACTGTTTAAAAATAAAAAAAGAGGACCTCATTTATACAGACCTGTTGATCCTCGCGAGTGCCCCAGGCGTGCCAGGAACATCCAGCGACTCATTAAGGTCCTCGCAGAAAAGCTTCCAGGCGCACTCGTAAAACTCCCCGCCGCCCTGCCAGGCCTTCACCAGACTCAGCAGCGCCCGAGTCAAGGAATTAGCATAGTCGACGGGCGGCAAGTACGCCAAAGCGGCGTCCCCGGGCTCCTCGAACTGGCGCCACTTGGAGTCCTCTCCAGCGGAAAACGCCCGCACGACATTCTGACCCAGCTGGGAACCCCCGGGTCGCACGCCCAGAGCGTGGTTCAACAGCTCCACGATGAATGCGCTAAAGGAGAAAACGGTGAGGAATGCGAGTGGGCCACGGAAGCGGAATTTGAGTCGCTGGCTTCGTCGCATTTTCTGTTGTTGTTGTTGCGACGATGACGGGGACTTGACGCGTTTTTTGTTGGTACTGCTGGCGATGAGTCCAGGATCGGGGTTGTTTTCCTGCTGGCGGAACCCGGGGTCTTCGACTGTGCCTGGAGCAGAGTCCGGGTCGTCCTGGCCTTCTGAGGGTGCTGATGCTGCTGCTGTCAGGTCCGCTGGGTTCTCATCGGAGCCCGGCGACGAACCCGGTGATGATGATGTGAAATTGCCGAATAGCTGCGCAAACGCGTCGCCGTTCATTCCGGCGGAGAACAGGGATGCCAAGCTCGGGATTTGCAGGCCTTCAGCAAAAATGAATGAATAAAAAGCCTTCTTTGAAACCTTCGGAAACCCCAAGTCTAATCTATACAAGTCAAGGCTTTTCAATATATATTTTTTAATGGTGAAGCTTTTAAACTGCGATATACCATCCATTTAGATACTGTATAAAACTAAGAATAGTTTTAACTTGAAGCAAGAGCAGCTTAGTCGATGATTGATTCAAAATTAGCAGCGAAATTAAGGTCCTCGAAGAAAATATGGATTTTCTACGAACAACAAATTTATTTGTCTGAATTGGAGCCTGTTCTGGAACTTCTCGAACCGTATGTGCATAGGACCCCCCCCCCCCCCCCCCCCCCCCCCCCCCCCACCCCCCCCCCCCCTCCCTTATACCCCCCCCCCCCCCCCCCCCCCCCCAGTCATAAACTAATATACTGTACAGTACTGTACCATGAAAGGATTATTTTCACCGATTCTCGATTTTACACCGGAAAACATTAGCATACGTATTTACAGCCTGAAAAGAGTCCAGGAGCAATTATTTTACGCATCCCACCGCTGAAAAAATCTCGGTCTACGGGAAGCAATACTGTATTCAGGTCCTTTTGATTCATTTCCAATCCTTCCACTAGCCCCTCAATTTATTAAATATATACTTTTCCTAGAAAATGAATAAATGCCGCCTGAATTTTTCCAAAATACTTATAAGTGAATCAGCCTTAGTCTGGTTATTTTTCTGATACGGCGGCGCTAAATACCTCAGCTCTATATAAAAAAGCTGCATGAACGATACGAATAAAACATGACTTCAATTGGCATTAATGTGGAATTATTTTTGCCCCATTTAATAACGCTAAAAAAGCAAAACTTTCTCTTTTCCTAAACACTAGCTATAGACACGTAATTCGTATGAATCATTAGGCTCGCTAATTTCATTGAGTAATTGTTGACGTGAAAATCAGAGATACCCTGATGATTAGTCCACTTTGAAAAGTAAAAATATAATAAATTTTATTTTCGGGGAAACACAGTACTGTACTGTACATGCGATATTTTATCCTTACATCATGAATTTGTAAATGAAAATATTTTTCGTCATTTTTTCAAATTAATGCGAAGGACGCCAATGAACTTGAATCGCAAATGAACATCGGGAATTGCAGAAAACAGTTCATTTAAAAATGTCACTACCTTCACGCTTTTTGTCGGACCCGTCATGCGTGCCATGACCTTCACTGCTTGGTCCACCGGCAGCGGAGAAAATGCCGCCAGTCGGCGGCGGCAAATTGGCCAATTGAAGTATGGCGGACAAGAACCCGTCGTGCACGTCTGTACCCGCTGGGCCGCCGGAACTGCTGCTGCTGCTGCTCGGGAACACCGGCACCATGGGTTCTGCTGGGTTCTGCAGGCCCTGCTCTTGCTCGTCCTCCTCCTCCTTCTCCTCTCTTGCGACGGCGGGTCTCCGTTCGAACCCGGATTCTCGGGACCGAGTTTTCTCAGTCCTGGCTAGTTCTTCGAGCTTTTTCATCTCTTGCTCCCGAAGGCGGTCCACGTCGTCCTTAGAGAGGGAAATTCAGCGAAGAAAATTAAGGGGAAATCTAAATGGGCAGTGGCAACGTCTCAATTCGAAGAAAAGAATCCTCAATTTCTGTCAACGAAATTGTTTCAAGCACCGGAATTTCATTTCATGCTGATTTCACGTGGATGACTTTCGCTCATGATCAAAGCGTACAAAAACACACAGCATGATGCAGAAAATTTGTCGGGAGAGTTTAGAAATGGAAATTTTGTTGTTGAATAGAATATTAACTCTTGTTTCTCATATATCTGGCGAGAATTTCAAAATTTTTAAATAATAATTTCAAGCTTTCGTTGAATAAATGAGAGAGGAAACACTTTTTTTTAGAGGGGTTGGTATCAATTTACAATTTTCATAATATTTAGCACACTCATTCTCCAAGGATGATTTTGTGTGCATTACAATTTACTTGCTCTGTTGCTTGCAGTTTTATTCTAATCCTGCTATTTTAATTGGCTGCATCTAGAGAAATACATTTTAATCGCTGTATTTCTCGATTTCATGCAGACTATACGATAAATTTAACTTTTACAGTTCAATCGCAAAGTGATTTCATTGAGCGGCAATACTGCCAATACAGTATTGTCAAAAGAAACAAAAATGGAAAAATATTGAATCAAAAAATGCACTCAATGTTTTGCAACCTGTGGTCCACAGACCAGTCCACGTGAGTTTTTTGCCAGTATGCGGGAAATTTTATTCAGCCTAATGAATTTGTTAAAAGTAACAATGAAGTCTGTTCATCTTCACCTGAAATTTCGGAAAGACAATGGCAATATAAATTATTCGATGAAAAATAAAAGTTGGATTTTCTCCCAATAAAACTTCAGACAAATTTGCACCTATTGAAATAAATTATTTGATTTTTCACTATGAGAAACCTTTCTTCACAATCACCTTTCTCACTTTTAAGACATTACACTGCAGCTGCTTCATTGGTTCTTGACGTAATTTTTGCAAAAAGCAGAAAATTTTTAAATACATACCCTAAAGACCTTCAAGCAACAATTTTTTGAGTCTGCAAACATTTCATGGAACTTTGCCAGCCAGCAGAATTTTTTTTTTTACTTACGTCTGCAAAGAATTTTAGGGAAATTTACCAACCCGCGCGGGCCTATAAAGTTCAGGTAACACTGCAATACAAGGGATGGATAATAAATTCGTCAGTTTTGAAAATTTTTGAAATAGATCCAACGGAGTTTTCAAAAATTCTACATTTTTGTTCCTACTCGCAAATATAGTCCATCATTTGGCAATACTTCTGTGCTGTTCCACGCAGTATCTGCAAATTTCAATGCGTTTTTAATTTAATAAATCAGATGATCAAAACAGTGCCAACAATTGATACAGTGATTGCGTTAGTTGCTTTGACGACGGAAATATGAGGCTGTCACTGTCCTCAAAAATCTATCCTTTTCAGATCATTCTTCACCGCTGCTGGGAACAGCCAGAAATTATAGGATTTTTGTGTCAATGAAATTACTTCCAAGTATTTTTGCCGTTAATTTTTTTCAATGAATTTTGTTCAAAAAATGCTGTATTGCATTCCAAAAACTTTCAAAACTTATGAACCAATCGTTGTACAGAACTCACCTTTTGAAGGAATGCGGAGTTATACGAAGCCGACGGCGTGAGACCACTGAGATCGGGTCGATCAACCCCGGATTCAGATGGGGACATGAGCCACATGGCAGTGCAGGTCACAGTCGCTGTGACCAGCAAGGCCACTGCGAAGATGACCAGGAATTTCAAGAGGCTCTTCTTGTTCTCCTCGGACATGGTCACTCCTCCGCCGCCTCCGTCTGCCACCGGCTTGTTGGACGCCGTTTGCTGCTTAGTGGAATTCTGGGGTGACATGATGGTTGTCGGTTTATCTAGCCCAGCACGTAATAGGTTTGAACAATATTCATTTTCTGCAATGAGGATGAACAAAAAGAACAAGAATACGAGTTTGAGGATGCAACTGCTCTGCGTGATATGAAATTCATGTGCGTCCAACGAACGAACTCCTTCCTTTTCTTAATTGAGCGCGAGATTCAGGAAAATTGTTCACGACGATGTCGATGTGCTTCCGAATTTTGGAACACTGGATAATTTTTGGAGTTATTCCTTTAACCATCTGTTGCGAATATTTTCTCGATGTTCCCATGTGTCTTCTCATCAACAAAAATGTAAATGGGCCTCTTATCATTGAAGTGCAGCTCTATATAGACGAAAATCGATAATTTCTTCTAGCTCACATTTCATGTCTTTTTTTAAACTTAAAAATCAACCTTATTTTTGCAAGTCGGTATCTCCGAGCATTCAAAATGTTTTTATTAGACATTACCTGTGCTTTCTCTGTATAGCAAATCTAAAGACATTTTGATCATTTTACAGAGACTCTTTCTCTACAACATCCTTGTCTACAACGATTTTCTGTGTAGAAAAATTTTTTTTTCAGCCCCACTTTGTTCTAGGGGTTCTCTGCAATGAAATTCTATCTAAAACGAATTTTTCTGATCCCTTGAGCTTTTTTTAAAGGGAGAGTCCACCTGTATAATAATTATGTTTGCAACATTGCACGATAACTGAATTTCACACCAGTTCACTCACACACTTCCTTTATTAGATCAAGGAAAAGTCCGCTCTGATTATCATCACGGGAAAAATGGAATGGAAAGCAACCCGCAGATTTTTTTTTTTTTTTGGACACTAGACAAAACACTGTAGCTTCTACTGCCATATATTGGATATATAAAATGGAAATGAGAGAATCAACCAATAAAGCGACACGTACTCTGGACCGCTGTTGCCTATATGGAGAAAAAGTTGCCACTGCTGTCCCGGCAAAAACAGCGAGCTGAATGCTGCAGATGAGCGTCAATGCCGGGCTGCACTTTGGGTCTCCCATCATGGGCGCATCAGTGCGTGACGCCTGTATAACGGACCTGCGCTGCATCCCGTAATATGCGCGCGGGCATGTGCAAGTACAGTACAGTACAGTATATACGCATCCCAGGCTGCTCTCCTTCCGCAACTTTCATGCGGCGTTCACACCGCACCTCCATCCCTAATTTCGAATTACTCTATGCGTATTTCATGGAAAATGAATGCATGCAGTGGCGCGGGTCTCGCACGTATAACGAATGACCCGCACAGCGTAATTCTTGAATTTCAAAGATTTTGATTGGTATAAAAAAAGGATCTCATCACGAATTTTTTGGCCAAAATACACTTGAATTTCTGAAAATTTTGAGCAGTGTGTTTTTTTCAGCATTTTTTATGCATCAAGAAAACTGAAAAAAGCATATCGTAGTTAATCTTCTTTAATTTTTGAAATTTAGAAAGTTATGCGAATATTTTTATTAGGATTACTTCAACTTCTCATTCTGATGAATTTTGAATTCCTGAGCTTCATGCTGAGAAAATGCACAGTTCGACGATCTTCAGAGGAGTGTCTGGGAGAAAGGAAACTACTGTATTCACAAAGTAACATCAAGGGAAATCACGTTTCAAATTATAAAATACAAATGCTTCATAGAAAATTTACAATATTAGTTTTTTTATGTGGTACAGTATACTGTATAATCTGTATAGGTTCTCCAGATTATTATTGAAAACATTCATAATGCCTCATTTTTTGCTGGAATTAGAAAGTACAGTATCATCAGAAATAGAATGCAGCACGTCTTGTTATATCAAATCTCACGAAGAATTATTGCTTAGAACGAATTCATTTTAGGTCCCTGTTCAAGGAGACAATATTTATCTTATTATATTGCTTTGCAATAAAATATAAATCATTTTTGTCTGCATGGGTCCCAAAAGGCGCTTTTGTTTTCCCAGCAACCATCCTCAAACAGCGGAATGTCCCTGGACAATTTTCAGATTTGTGCATGTGGTTAGATTTGCCATAAGCGGACAATCGCTTTATAGCATATACGTAATACTATAGTCAAGCACGAGAGATTCGTGTTTACACATTAAAGTGTACAGTACTGCATCTGCCCAAGTTATAGTTGAATCCTGAAGGATATTAGGATGATATCATGAACGCTGTAGGTACATAAGAAAAAATCACGGACGAGAGTACGAGACGACAGCAGCTGCTGCGAAGAAGTTACATAAAAATAAGTTGACGTATGCCGTTAAAAAAGCGCACATTATTCGACCCGAATGATGCGCTTATGACACGAAAAAATGTTGAAACACTTCCCGCATGTATTTTGCGCAAAAATTCTACCCCACGCGTTCCGGTGGATTACCGTGAATTTTCCAGACAGCAGCAGCAGAAGATTTCCACTAGACATACAGCTTGATATTCCAGTATTCCAATAAGAAGCAATTTATTGAATACCGTAATTCAGCACTATGATAATTCAGTCGCATCATCTCCTCGCTTCCATACAACCCTCAAAAATGTATTTGTGAATTCAGGAATACAGTTCATATTCGTTTATTAGATGTTCGCGTAAACGAAGTACTCAAGTACAGGTACCACCTGTCGAAGGGATGATTCTGACGACACGCACTTCCTTTCCGGATGAAAATATCAGCGGACAGGATGGGATAAAAACCGTCCCCGGGCCGGCATGAAATGTAAAATTCGACCTGTAGTACCGTAACACACGATCAAATGTTACGAGAGCCCAGAAGAATGTCCTATTCGCGGAGAAAATCTCGAAAAAATGCTTTCTTCTCAAAGGTTGCCGAGTTCATTTCCATTACAGCTTGTTCCGCATTTATGAAAAAGCTCCGGCAAGTCGCACCAGTGAACTTCGAGAAACCGGAAAGTTGGATCAACGAAAGTTGAACACAAGCAATTTTCTTTCAAAACCGGTGCCAAAATTGCTCGAATAAAAGACGCACCTGTCCCACAAGTTGGTGAAAATAAGAGTGAAACAATTTCGCCGGCGGAGGCAAGACGCATTTTCCGTCCCTACAAATTAAATTACACTACTGTACTGTATTTGAGTACTGTATTTCAGAATCAGAGTAGTCCGTTAATAGCCGCAAACCCGCGCTGAAGCTCCTCCAATATATTGGGATTCGAGAAGAGATTCGAATCCCAATTCTTGTGCACATGAAATAAAATGGCGAAGACGATCTGTACGTGTACTTCAAATAAAACTCCTCTTTCAATACTATGTTGCACAGAAACAACATGAACTAATTTTGCAAATCCAAGCCACCATCACACATGAAGAACCATCGTGATTTTTGTGTCAACTTTTCGGAAAGAACAGCGCGCCGCATAATGTGGAAGTTACGTACAGTACTTCATCAAAAAATAGCTCGCTGAAGGACATTACTATACATGAAGATTTTCAACACAATTTTACAAAAATTCGATAAGTTATTTTAAAACACAACATACCAAAAAGTAGCTCCAAACAATTTGAAACGAGGAAACCTGTCTTCGGGGATTTCCCAAACAGAATCATGGATGCTTCTTGATCTGGAATAACAGAATTTCGTTCAAGCCTCTACCTCGTCAAAACATTCTCAGTCGATCAGCCAACCCATAAAAACCGATCAATTTTTAATTTTGTACACATTTCCCATATTCTGAACCCTTTTTTTTTGTCTGCTTTCGCGTGGAACGACGCACAAAACATACGCTCTAATTACACCATCTAATCTTCATCAAGAGAAACAATATTTTGGAATACTGTACGATCCAACAAAATGTCTCAAACTCGGTGTGGACTCCGATTTAACGTGCGCGCGAAATGACTAACCCGTGTTCCTCAAAGCGCTTCCTCGCTTCAAGACTCCGGAAAGTGGCGCGGGAAGTCAATTGCGCTTCCGGCGACCGCAATAATAGTTGAGCGTAAATTTCGGAATGATTCCACGGATAATGAGCGAGTTGTCACAAGCCCAGGCCAGGCAACGGATTTGAGGGATGGCTAACGACGTCAGATTTCTTCCCACATATGGGTCAACGTCCCCCGCAATCGTCATCCAGTGAATGATACCGAGTACCACAAGATTTTTCCAGCTTCCGTTTCCATGACGTCCACTGCACAATTGCTTTCGCACAATAGAAAATATCCTCGTGATAGAGAACTCAAAATAGAAAGAAAAAAACTCTGAAAAATTACTCTTTTTATTCCGGTTATTGCGCGATGATCCGAATAAGAGCACTTCGTTGATGGACGGCTCAAGGTAAAAAAAAAAAAAAAAAAACGAATAATAATCACTTTAATACACGGTTCAACAGTTTGCGTGCGACAAAGCGAAAACGCAGATGCTCACTTCGCTCAAGATCCAATTCAAAAACAACATAAGCTCGAATTGAACGACCTTTGATTCACAGGAAAAATGCCGACACGACGAACAGCCACGACTTCGAACAACATGGCTCGCAGTGATGAGGAAGTAGATTTGCACCCGTTCACCAAGCATGATGATGATCATTGCCACCGAATCGTCGGGAAGTGTGATCGTAATTTGGATGACCCGGCGAGTTTGGAGAACCACTCGCATGTCCGTGATAATAATGCCCAGGTACGTGAGCACTTCTCGACCCACTCATTCCGAGCTGACCCGACCCGCTGGCATAATCTCGCTGGATCACGAGCTTATTCTTTTCTCGGGTCACTTTCGTCGTCATGTTCGGTGGTACGCTGTGACCCATGGCCTGAGCCAGAGGACGCAACTTGTGCACCGGTATCGTCTGGCTTGGCGGAGGACTCGGTGTTAATCTCATTCCTGAAAAAAAAAGAGCATGGTTAATGAACTTGTGCCATCAATTTGAATACAGTACTGAATTTTCCAACGCGATTCGACATTACAGCCAGCACACATTCCGAGTTATAGGGGCGTGAAAAAACCTAACCTCATTTGGTTTTACAATCCCGCAAGAAACGCAACACAAGTAAAATAAATCTCCATCATTGACCAAGTCGTTTCCAAAATTAAAAGTAGCACTTTTAATTTAAGTCGTTTCCGAGATTAAAAGCGCTTCTCGTTTTACAGACGCAAAAAAAATTAATTTTTAACAAGCTGAAATGAAGACTGCCCAGTACAGGACTGGGTTTCCTCAAAAATAAGACAGGTTTCATGCAATGAGGAATGTTCCATCTGTTTTGAGACCAGATGGAATCATTATAAAATATATAGTTTTTTCCTGAAACAGCTCTTAGTTACATCACCTCGTCATTCAGGAAGACACGTCAGAGCTGTTCAATATAAAATGATTTCAATGGATCAAACTAAAACTAAATCTAATGCCTTCGCAATTCGTGAACCTGCTCTTACAAAAGTTTTGGTACTGGAAATGGAGAAACGCTTCGTTTCGCTTCCATCTTCCACTTTCATCGGCGAGTTTATCTTATTGTTAAGGCCTTATTTACTAATACAGTAAAGTAGTGTAATAAATAAAATCACGATCATCTTCGGTGACAACGAGGGCCTTGGTTTAAAAACGGATCACCCTAGGACCCTTATAGAATGGTTAAAACAGAAAACTCTGTAGTCGATCTAATTAGCGCAATCTCTAACAAACGAATTATTTTACAGTATCGAGGTTTATTAGACAAAATTCAGCATGAACAAAGGGTGAAAACGGGAAGAAAAAACCTATTTCGAGCAACGGGGTATTGAAAACGCTAAAATCACTCAAGTAAACAAAATAAAATGAGAAGAAACAAGCCAGTAGTTATAAAAAAAGAAATCACAAAGCGGAACCGAAAGTTCCGAAATACAGAATAGAAGAACTCCAATAATCCGGGTGTCGATTAATTAGGTTCGTTGAGAGCAAACGAATTGACCTGGATAATTTCAATTTGGGTCACAGTGCCTTCTCGGATCAATGCTTCATCCATTAATGTAATTGAAGATTAACGGGAATTTTGGCAATATTTCGAATTATGAAATTTTACACAAAAGTAATTCCGTACTTCAGTGCGCTCCATTATCCGTGAGTCCATTTTTAGGGCAAAGGCGTCAGGTCATTTAGATAATCAGGGTTCTACAGTTGACATTTATCTAGAGGCAATTAGGATTTTGTCTGGATGAATGTCTGAATGACTCGAGATGCACTAAAAAAAAAAATTAAAAAAAATGCGTACCTTCAGTGTCAATATTCCGTCCATTCAGAACATCCTTCAATTTCTTTTTGTACTCCCGACTAGCGTGCTTGTAATAACTGAGCTCCTTTTCTCTTGCCCTCAGTTTCCTGGTCAAGCTCTCAATGCTGGGCACGGAAGTCGAATCGAACGAATGCTGCCCTCCCAACTGTTGCAGAAGAACAGCCATTTTCTCTTCGTATTCCTTTTGCAAGGACGCAACCTTCCGTTCCTTTTCTAAATTGGCGTGATGCAAGGCAGCCGACAGCTGCTGGATGTAACCCTGCTGTTCTTCGTACTTGGTTTCCAACTCGGTGTGGATGAACTCCTGCTGTCGAGCTTGATCGCGAAGGTCGATGACTTTGAGGAAATACTTGTACAACAGGGATTTGCATTCCATCGGAGATAAGTTCATTAGTCGTGCTACCAAGCTCGTGTCACTTTCCTGATGAGAGAAATTCACTTTATAGTTCAGTATCACGTGATCTACAGAATATTGGCACACTCATGACACGATGAACTGTCCAGCAAACACACGGGGGAATACGTGATTTAGATTTAGAAGTTCATCAGTACCTTGGATTTAATTTATTTCGGCGCCAAAGAACAAGAATCTCATAAGTCCAAAGCATTGTTGAATCCATAAAAAGACCTCAGATCTCGTTTGCTGAAGATTTTCAATAAGAGCCTGGACTTGCGCTGATCTGTTCTCACCGATGCAGATTTTAGGGCTAGGTCATTGGTCATCATCACGAATACGAAAATAGCAAGAAATTTTTTTAAAGAAGATGAAAACTAATATCCAGTTTGTTCCGCATTAGAATCGAACCTCTCGTCGAAGACCACAAAAAAAAAACTGATTTAGGGAGGTTTCGAGTTAGGGAAACAAGCATTTTTGTAGGGAAAGAGAGAAAAAATTACAGAAAATTGTAATTTGTGATATTCTGATCTTCACATTTCTTCTGGAACGAGTTGACAGGACGCTGAACTTAGAGGCCAGGATCTCCCGAATGGTCCTTCCCTTCTTTTCAAAACACGTCGTCACATTCTTATCGCCTTTCCATTTCTTGTGTCAATAAAATACAGAAATCGCCAATTGGCGTCCAGACAAATCGAGTTATGGAGGTTTGAGGCGGAAAGCCTTCGAGTTCGAGAGGTTTCGAATGTATTGCTTTTGAGGGAATCCAGACACGGACTTTAAAAACATTCGAGTCCATTCGACCCAGGGAGGTTCGAGTGATGGAGATTCAATTGTATTTTGAAATATTTGGAAACACTTAGATCTTAGACGGTCCTCAAACTCATAAAACATGCAACCACATAAATCAAACATTGTTCCTCAGTGCATAGTATTTTAACTTAAAATCGTATAAAATCGGGAGTATAAAATCTGAGCAATTGTTAGAAATAAGGTCCTGTACGTCTATCCATCCCACACGGGGTGTACAAGTTTCAGAAAACAATGAATCAACCCTCGTATAAAATGACTTGTCTGAAATATCGATTCCAAAATACTTCCGATACTAAGAATCCACTGCCGGATTTTGCACATAGCACAACGTTCCCTACAGCAATTACTGAAGCCGTCACGAAATAAGCGTGATGCCCATCGAATGTTTCAATGTGGAAGAAATCACGCAGGTTTCGCACGGCGAAAACATCAATTCGGCGCAGTACGCGAAAAACATCCGAGGATAATCGAAATGCTCCTGGTCCTTGCGCCGAAGCAGGTATCACAAACACAAGTTCCTTCAAAGCTCGGGACAATCTCGATTTTCTACTCATATCGTTTAGGGCAACCGTTTTAATGATCTCGAAGGCATATGTTTGAATCACATAAAAAATAATCGACTGATGACGGATTTCTGATCGAATAGTCGTGAAAACCGCAACAACAAAAAGGGAACGCTGATGATTCTGAAGGAATATCACCCAATGAAACTTGAATAAAAAAAATCACTAGCTACACAATTTTCCACGCTGAATTGACAGCAGATATGATTAAAACGGAATCGCAAGCTAAAGATCAGCACGTAATGACTGGTTCCTTTTCTCCGGCATATCAGATTCAACGATTAGAGCGGGGAAAATTCGATTCGTCAGAGGCGATCACACTTACCGCTTCAGTGACCAGAGGTAACGGTTCCCCACGGGAACAGATGACATCGTTTTTGTACTCGATTGCCGTATCTACGGCTTCAATTGCCTCGTCAAGCTCGATCAGTCGTTTCTCTTCAGAGTCGGTCAAAATTTTCCCCTGAAATGAGGACAAATAATTATTATTTATTTCTCGCCCAGACGAAATATTCATTAGGGCATGTAAATCATAAAATTCAATGACGTACTCTTGATAGTCTTGAACCGACCTTATTTACCCGAAAGTCGAGGGTCTGACGCTCAGATGTGAGAGAATCCCGAGTCACTCGCAGACTGCGAATTTCGTTTCTCACAGACTCTTCGCCCTCATCTGCGTCACGAGATGGACCGACAGAGGCATCAATCGTTCTACTAGGGCTTTTGATGCTGTTTCCAACAGGAGTGTTTTCGACAACCTGAAAAAAAATCCAAAATCGACAATGCAGGTATGAGCTGCCATCCTCGCACCAGTTTCACCGGTCGAAAGCAAGAATGTATTCAAAAATATAATGTGTGCGACTTCAACATGGAAACCGAATCGAAAAATTGTCTCTGAGTTTACCTGTTGCACGATTTCCAACGTTTCGGGACGAGCGGAATCTTCCTTTGCACAGTCTTTGTTTTGACAGCGCAGTTTGATCAAACGATTTTCTTCCTCGTCCAACCATCTTTGGTGAGCAACGATATTGACAAGCTCGGCTTTGAACTGTTCAGCACCTTCGAAGTTTCTCAGTTCTTCGCTAATCTGATGGCTTTTTTGCTGATGAAATGAAGAAGACAACTGGGAAATAGATCACATATATGAGAATTACTACGAAGACACAATGGGGAATACAAGGTGGACCAAAATTCAATGGAATGATTTTTGCAACCGTTTTACTTCCTCGACGCTTTGAGACATCGCCTTAAAAACAATTAAGGTCAAGGATTACCGCATTCACTCATTTGTTTAACTATTTCTGCATTTATGGATTCATGTGCTACGAAATGACCAAAATGTCATTACGGTATTTGTACTCGGAAAAAAGTTTGCCATGTGCTTTCCACAAGGGTTAGACAGTCCCATCAGTGGCACGTGGCTTAGAATATCCACGAATGGAAAAATTCGGGAAAAATTCAGATACAGGAATGCATAAAATTGGGACAGAAAAACCGACTTTCGTCGTCGAAGATTATTCCTTTCTGAACCATTCGGTTGGAAGCTTAGCAACAATTCAATTCGAAATCTTTTAAGGCAGTAGCTCAAACCATTTTGGAGGAACCATGGTTTAAAATCAGTCCAATGTTTACAGGTTCACCCAGCAAAATACTCCATTAACATACCTTCAAGATAGTCTCTTGCCGACGAATCAAGCCTTCCAGCAATTTCATTTTTTCATGATCCACGAGCATGTCTTTCTCCAGTCTAGCTTTCCGGTCCTGCTCTTCTTTAAGCTGTAGTCGCAAACGTTCTTGCTCTTCGTTCATCAAATGAAGACTGAGCTCAAGGTCTGCGACTCTGCAACGAAACGTAACAGCCAGGTGAGCATATGGGGAGTTCACTCGGTAAAGGATTCATACTACTGTATAATTACTGTACCTCTTCATGTAGCCTTCGGCAGAAACCACTTCAACACCCTTCAACTTGTTCTCGTAGCGTTCGATCTTTTTACGGAGTTTAACAACATCTTCAGAATTATCAGCGCCAGTTTCATTCTCGACAGCTACATTTTGCTTTTTGCACTGCTGCTCCAGTTGCTTGATTTTTTTCTCGAATTTCAGCTTTACTTCCTCGGCGTTTTCTCCTTGTCTGAAAAAGCAAGATTTTTGAATGGATCTAAATGCAGAAACGAAAGAATTTCTCATACTTCAGAAGTTCTGCTTTCAGGTCTTCTTTCAGTTTCAGCGTTTCGTTGAGATCAGCGATTTTATCTTGCAAGATTTTCAGATCAACGTCGAATCGCTTCACTCGGTTTTCTTTTGTTTCGGCGTCTTCCAGCAGGCGTTTGATTTCTCCTCGCACGTGTTCATCCCATTGATCCAATTGAAAACTCGATGGCAATCCCATTAAATTACAGGTACTGGTCTGTGAAAGAATACAAAAATGACCTTAAAAACTTTAAAAATCCGAAGTTAACCACCACTACAGTATTTTCCCCAAGAAAAATGAGTAACATTTTCAATTTTCTTCCCAGATTCAAATTTTCATTCGCGTATCTCCCTTCTCTAAAATAAACTTTTGGAGAAAAAAATGCAAATTAAGAGGCCTCGCACGCCGTATTTATTTCTGTACCAGGCGTTTTATGCAAGAAGTGCACCATGATTCCGACGAAGAAACTAAAAAACATGTAATTTTACTGAATCCTGATGTACAACCGCTTCTTTTTTACTTAATAGAGGAAAAACAAATGCAAGAGGTACACGCAAACATTTTTTTCCTGGTTTTCAAGATTTTGTCGATATAAAAGCAGCTTTGAAATTTGATTTCTACCGAGTACCGACTCACTTCCGCATCCATTTGATTCAAGGTCCGGTCGAGTTTCTCCAAAATAGTTTTTGCATTATGCATGCGAGAATTAGCAGCCAGTATCCGGAAGTGTTGTTCGTGCTGATGCAGGGAATCCCAGAATGAGCCCTCGTTTCCGTCAGAATCATCGTCGTCTTCATCTTCTTGGTCATCCTCATCCGCAACAAACGTAGCATCGTGCTCACTCGGTTCTGTAACTTCATCTAATCGGAGAATAAAATCGAAATTTCAGGGGAAACCCGATTTCACCGCGGAAGAAAACTCACCGATAACTTCCAGCCCCGGGATCGCTTTACTCCCCCGCCGCGAATCTTCTGAAAGACATGGTATTGGCTGAGCCTGAGAACATACTGCGTCAGCGACGCACTCCTGGCATTCCTGCTTCAAGCAGAGCCACGTTTGAATGCGAGCTCTTTCATCATCTGTACCATTTCGACCAGGTAGCGAGAATAAAACCGACGTCAGAAGTTCTTCAGCACCTTCCAAGAGCTGCTCATACTGTTTCGCAGCGAACTGTAGCCTTCAAAATGAACGGATACTTCGTCAGAATAAAGATGAAATACCGTAACAGTTCTTTGTGTGTTACACGCTTACACCATACGGGTATGTATCTACCGCAGAAATTTAAAATTTTCGATTTAGCTTCAAACTTGGGACATAAACCATTCTCCTATGAAAGACCCGATAACTTGATGTCTTTAAAGACTTCATTATGAGGGCTGGATAATTAATTCAACACGTTTCGATTCCTTCGATTTACACTTTTACAGTACTGTATTTAGAGATGTAAGAGGTGAGATGCATTTCTTTCAGGTGGCATCATTTTCTAAGAGTGATCCTTAGAATTACAAGTAGAATTCCATCATTTCGCATCCGTGGAAACGAATTTTCTATTCTCAGAAAATTGTCCACGGTCCCAATAGGAAAACATTTCTAATATGTCTATAAACAGAGGTTGCCCTAAGGCTGGGGCAGACGTCAAATGTGGGGCCCATCAAAAAGGCTTCCCTGCCTATTCTCAAACAGCATTTGAAAAATAAGATTTAAATCAAAATAAAGCTGCAAATGCAATTAAGTTTCTTGAAAGCTAAAAAATGTCTTTTGCAAGTTTCTAAGATGAACTTTTAGAATTTTTCTTCAAATACTTGTACTGTACTAGCATCTCTTATTTTTTAAAGGTAGAATTGTTTGTTTTTGCTAATTTGGTTGTATGTTCAAATATTCAAAATTTAAAATTACCAACCAAAATGGCCATTGCAAATAAAATTACTACTGTGTAATAGCAATCATACTTACTGCAGAAAATAAGTGCAGCTAATCAACACTCAATGGTCATCATCTTCCTGAGACCAGATTAGGCTGCTCAGCATTCATTTATCTTAACCCATGAACTGCCAAATTTCCTGCATGCCCAATTGTATGCCATTTCACTTCATTTACATGTAGATAGGCTGGGGACATTTTTTTCCAATTTTTAAATTCAAAATTTTGTCAATTATTTGAATTTCAAGTTTGATCCCCAAATGTGGCTCACAGCAGTTCCCATCTCCTTTTTTACTAGTAAGAAAAATCTTTTATGAATGGGAAAAAAAAAATTTGGAATTTTTTGGCTAAATTTTATCATTTCAAGCTGAATGTGAGTGGAAACATATCTTCTTATCCATTTGAGATACAAGAATGCCATTAGGAATGAAATGCATAAATATTTTTTATGATTTTCAAAATATTTCTAAGATCATATTTTTGTAACAGCTACAAAAATCTATGAACAGCATCCAGGCTGTAAACCAAGTAATTTGCTAGCATTTTTCAACTGTAAGATGAAGTATGAAAGCTTAGGGGTATCTTCAGAAAAATTTATCACAAAAATTATATTTATTACAATTACAGAAAAAATTGATTTAAAATCATATAAATTTTGTTTAACATGTTTTTATTGTCACTTCTGTGTGCTCAACCCAGCAGCCAGGTTTATTCAAGATATGAAACTTTTTGGAAACATTTTCAAGAAAATTTGAAAATAATTTTTTTATACTCCAACTGCCATGAGCCCCATTTGGGGATCAAGGTTCTGGAACTTGATGTAATTGATAAAAAATTCAGAAAATTAAATAAAATATGCCAAAGCATTGAGAAATACCCAGGCTACAAGGACATACAAAATTTTGAATTTATCTGCACTAGAAAGTACTTTTCTTGCATTCCAAAAATCATGTTTTAACTTTTAAACGGAATTTGAAAGTTGGCTTCAGAAAAAATATTGCTGTTAATTGAAAAATGGTCAAAAAGAGGCAAATGAGGTCTTGAATTGTAGATAACTTCGCTGTGGAGGCTTTGTATATTTTTACATGATTTTTGCTTGGACGGTATTTTTTTGGGGGGCTGAAAACCTTGTGAGTCCCAAATGGGGCTCACGGCAGGTAATGGGTAAAAATTCTGCAGATTAGATAAATTTTTTTGTATGTGTAATTCTGGAAAATGTATCTGTATCAGTTACACTACCAATTATCTTCAGGTTCAATTTGAAAGGGCTTTAAAGAAAGCCACAGCAGTTTTCAAGTTTTAGGATTATGGCCCAATGTGTGTACAGGTTGATCACAAGGACCTTCTTATAATTGTTACTTATTCACACATTACCAACACGTAGAAATGTAGCTTATCTGTTTTTAAAAACATCACAGATATTATTTTTCTCATTTTTTGGAACAGCTGCTCTAAATTTTTGCCCACATTGTATAACAGAAAGGTATTACAGCAGGATATTTTTGCTAGCAAAGGACTGGCTTTAGAGCCAAATACTTTCCATGCAGGGGGATTCAAAAGGAATTGTCTTTGTGGGGTTTTCCAGGGATACACTGTAAATGCAATTGCAGAAGATAATTACTATCAATAAAGTTCATGCTCTAGCAAGGTCCAGCAAGCAGCAACAATATTGTTTTATCCGTAATAGAGAAAGCAGCATATTTACTCTGAAGTCAGGATGAATAAATATGAATTTCATTGTAATCTTGATCATCATATTTTTAGAAATATTGATTGCAAATTAGACCCTCATTGCATAAAATACATGAGAAAGTTTAACATTGATGGTTGCCTTTATTTAACGGTCATTTAAAATTTAAGATGCAATGTTTCTATTTAAAATTCCTATTGATAAGAAATTTACAAGACCTTATAAAATATGAAAATGCATTTATCTTCAAAAAAAATTTCACTGAAGATTGAAAAATGCATATGCAGTAGGAAAGCTTCTATGCCAATATACTTCTGAATGCATTCTTGGCTCTGTAGTGCTCTACTTATTGTAGATCAGATTACTTATTGTCAGCAAACTTTGTAAAGAGGTAAGAATAAACAAGTCCGTTTGGAAGGAGCCCACTCCTTCCACTTTCAAGGCAAGTGGAAACAATTTAGAGGGGGGCAGCCAATTTTCAGAGCCACAGTACGGCGGGGCCCCCCTCAAGTGCGGGGCCTGGAGCAGCCGCCCCTCTCGCCCCACCCTAAGGCCGCCACTTTCTATAAATATAGACATACTGTACGCAGGTTTATACCGTATTACCTCTTCGTTCATATATATTGCGAATAAATGTTCAATTTTCATCATAAAAAATTGATTTCAGAGTGGAATCTCAGTTTTCCTCTCAGAATCATCACAATATTTCAAATTTGCTCACGTATTTTCCACCTTGGAAGAATTCTGAATCACCATCAAAAGGTTTTGGAAAATGAATAAAAAGATTATTAGAAAACTTATCAGGGATTCGTTCAATAAAACCTCTGGTAAAAACCGTAGAATGTACTGTATTTTCAGCTAGGGGATGCTGTTGCGTTTAAGGAGACAATTTTTACCTTGCTTTCAATACCTTCGTGAATTGCTGCTTTTTAGCAATTTCGTACAGGTATATTAACTGATATTGTCATGATTTCGTAAAAATAAATGTACTTAAAGAATTTAACCTCAGATCCCAGGAAAACAAATTTAAATGTAGCACAGTAATTCAAGCTTTTTGACTACAGTAACTCATGTCATGAAGAATTTTTTAGGGTACCTCGAAGTTTGTAAGCAAAAAGATTTCTCATGTGATTCCTAGGACAGCTGCTTCTGAAGTGATGCACTCCACATACTAAAACGTTAATTGTGGGTAGGACGGTAGGTCACGTAGGTGACACTGGGCAGGCACGGAAAATACTTAATAAATTTAAGGATCGTGCTTTCTGTGGTTTGTTTGATTTGGAGCAACACATTATAATTCAAATAAGACAGCGTTACAGCCTAACTTCTTCAGACGTCCACGGTTTTAAAATTTAAAATGCGTAAAACGCAAAAAAAAACAATAATAATTACCGCAAGAAGTAATCCATATCGACTAAAGACTCACCTAAACAAAGAATCCATCTGATCCCCAGATTTGATCTGCTCACAATGTTCTTCACTGGGGTCCACATTGTTGTTTAAATTATCGTTTATGTCATCACCGGGAATGATTTTCCTGTTGTAAACTGGAAAATTTCTAAGCAACGAAACATCCCTGGACATCAATAACGATTCGATCGTTTCGGCGAAATCGCTGACGGCTGCAGAGACACAGCACAGAAAAACGGTGCGACAATTCCCGCCAAAGGCATCCCTCAGAACTGTTGTCAAACTCGACGAGTGATATGGTGGTGGCTGGCCGGATATCAGTGAACGAACAACACCAGTCAAAGACACAAGGCCAGGATTGACAACAGACGATGTTCCGCAATCAACAAAGGTCATAGTCGAAGCACGTTCTTCTTTGAAATCACCTGCAGCAAAACAAAAAAACGCAAGTCACGCAATTAGGTCACAAATTCTACATCGTGTCGACAAAATTATTTGAAAGATTTAATATTCGGAATTCCATCTCGTCTGGACAAAATTGAACAAAAGATTGAATATTTTAATAAACACAAAAATCTACGCTGAATTAACACCAGCTTAAAGGTGACTAGCTAGACTAACAGATACGCTTTTGAAACGTACAAAAACATTTCCCATGCCGGGAATTGAACCCGGGCCTTCAGGGTGAAAGCCAGATATCCTAGCCACTAGACCACATGGGACGGCTGTTCAACAGAGGTTTCCAAACCAACCTTCATACCAGTCCTGGCGAAGTGTCACGATGAATAATCCGTGAGAGTGATTCGCCACTCCCGGCGCGGACACCACGCATCGACAACGCGAGCCAGCATCCAAGCACGCAATCGCTTCACTCGGTGTTCGACAATCGATTTCCAACATTCCATGTAAGACGACTCTTCCCTAAAGATATCCACAATTTCCAATGAGCGAAATTTCAAACACCGTCATCAACTTCGTCAAAAATTGTAGCACTTCCTTCGAAGATACGGTAGTCTCGGAAGAAGATTACAGTATCCCACTTTTTCCACCCCGCAAAAGCTGCTCCATAAACACACATTAAAAGACTCGATGCACTCGAATTTTCACCACTTTCAATTCACAATAAGCCTCGTCCGGTATAATCACAAGATCAGTGGGAATATAAGTTATTTTAAAATATTTGCCGTGTAATTTTTTAATAGCGAAGAGCTTTACTGCAAAACTCATGAGATCAAATACTGTACTGTATTTAATCCCCCAACCCGAGGAAAACCTACACGATCAAAATCATTTTCATTCAAAATTTCCGCGCCTGATTTCCTTCCACAAGAAAACGAAATTTCGTCGAAAATTCAAGTGATATTGAACTGAGAATGAAACAAAATTCGCGAGCAAATCCGGGTTAAATTCAAAATATAACTGACCGTCAGAAAAAAAAAAAAGGGGGGGGGGGGTTTAGAACTACCAAGGACTTACTTCTTTGTCCAATAACACGCTGACAAAATTCCCAGCTTCATCGACGTTCAGTAGGTCGCGAACAAGATTTTGGTAAACTTCCACATACGAAACGGAAACACTGAAGTTCCTGTTCTGCACCACCTTGAAAAAAAGGAGAAAAAAATGACATATATATAGACCCTAGGGCTTGAAATACAGAACGACAAGATCTTTGCAGCCTTACCTCGGTGATCTGAAATAAATCCCGAAGGAAGCGCTGCAGCATTCCGAAGTCAGATTCATTCATTGCACATGAGAGCGCAGATCCCATAAGACTGTACGTTTTCCCACATCCACTCGGACCATAACCCAAAATGCATCCATTTTGTCCTAAAACAAAACAGTACGAGTATACGTAGAGTAAGACAAAAAGGACTGCGTACATCGAACATACCGTCAATGAAAGGCTCCATCAACGGGTGTACCAAAGTTTCATAAACGAGCTGCTGCGATGTATTAGGATGGAAAACTGAAGAAAACTGAAACGTGTTCCCATCTGGTGGTCCATTCAGAACGGCAATGCGGTTGTTATCTGGAAATACTCTCAGACATGCTGCTCGTGTCCCAGGACTCGCCGGGGTAGTCAAGGGACGCACCTACAGCCGAACACAAGAACGATTTAGTCAAGATGAAGACGAAGCACTTCGTTCAGTCAGATCGAACCTTCATCATTCAAACACTCACCCTGACCCCAACGGTTATAGGAAACGAATGCTCCGGAGATGGATGGTCCATGATCTACTTCCTTTCACGTATCACTCGTCCCAAAATCAAGAGCAGAATAAAATGACACGTCGAACCATTCAGGAACGATTCGGCATTCAAAACAAACAAACAAAAACATCTGTACAAAAAAAGAGAAAAAAACTTCAACAAAGACACTTGAAACAGCTAAATGTCATGAAGAATGAATGCTCCTGCTCGAAACTGGTTCATCAAAGGTTTCACTCGGCAAATCATAGCAAACAAATGTTTTCTTGGGGAAAATTTCGGGTTTATAAAAAAAACTGCAACAAAACGTCGCCGACAATAGGCGTTCACGACATCTTCACGCTTTCTCCTTCCACGGCGAACTGTCCTCCGAGATAGCCGACGAAACACCCTCCCAAAACTTATACCACGAGACGGTAAGAAATATATCTCCCGGCAGTTTCCGATGGTCGAACGATCTTCACAACCTGTAAAACCCATTCATAGTATCAAGTTCAAAAGCAACATCTGTAAAAGTTCAAGAGAGGAGTAACGCTCCACCTGGCCGCGACGCAGACCAAAGTAGCGAGCAATTGGATCGCACTCTTGCATACGCGGTAGTTGATTCTCTTTCAGAAGACTTGACCACAAATGGAAGTTCAAGTGAAAAGCGAAGAAAGTTTGGCATCAAAGCAAAAAATCTCACGCACCTGTCCACGCCTCAAACCATAATATCTGGCTACGGGGTCTCCTGCTTGGATCCTCATAAGCTGGTTTTCTTTCAGCTTGCTGTTAGTCAAAAAAAGAACGCGCTACTGGTAAAGGAAAAAATCACACGGCAAACAGGCATCATGCGATCTATATCACACGTGTTATTTTGAAAAGGATACTATCGAGCGAGAAGCTCCTGCTTTTCCTCGGGCGTCAGCACGATGTGCTCTGGAACAAGTTCATGTTCCGTGATATTGATGAGCAATTCTGATTCAAGGAATTGTTCCAAGATGTATTTAGGAGCCATATCCGTAAGAGACTGCCAGAGAAAACATTGTTAGCCAAAACGAAGGTTCACTGGGTTTCAGAACTACAAACCTGCTTCGCAGAGGGTGTCATGCCAGCCTGGACAACAATGATGGCTCTACTAATATTTTCCTCTTGCATTCTTTGACAATACGTTTTGATGGTCTTGATTCCAATTTTTGGCTCATCAGGGAAGAATACGAACATTTGGTCTGTTATTAGAGAAAGGCGGCCCAAATTAATACGATAGCAAAAAAATTACGCGAAAAACACACACCTGTTGGATCGTCATTGTGAGCAACAAGAAGAATCAGGTCACTACGAGCCGGTTTTTTCTCACTGCAAAAGCATCGAAAGATTAAAGAATAGGGAGGACATGGAAGCATTTAAATTGTCACCTCGGCTTGTCCCCAAACTGCTCCTTGAACTGCTCCAATGTTTGATCTAATTCGTCTTGTGTGACTAAATATCCTCGATCGTGACAAAGCTGCTCATCGAAATAACAACGAATTCAAGGAAATCTTGTGAAATCGGAAATGCAGCACTTACTTGAGTAATAGTCCGGCGAATCCGCCAAAGTTTATAAGTTTCAGCTTCGTCATCCATGCTAGTTCCACAGCTGAAAGATCAAACACTTCCGCTGGATTCGGTAAAATTCAGAAATAAATACGGTATAATAAAAAGCTTCAACTTCAGGGAACGGATGAGCGCTCATTATGTTCGCACTCGACATCGGGAGCAACACGAAATTTAGGAAGCACACACAGTACTCGAACACGAGGAATGCATTGAATTTTCCACAGATCCCGGAAGAAAAAGACACTCATCATTCCTTTCAGATCGCAAATTGTGAGCCGCAGAGATTCCAGCCTTGCCCGGGAGCAGGCGTGCGAGTAGGGAGCAGTTCTAATGTATCACTGGAATGATGAAAAAGACGACAAGGCAAAATGACGCTAGCGTTTATGTCTATGGCATTTTAGGAAAGATGTCGCTCTTCAGCAAAAAAAGCAGCAGATTGTAGCCTACTTCGAAGGTGCTCACACACGTGTATATGCATGCAGCACACTCCCATTAGTCCCATACTGTACCGATGATTGGATTTCGGAACAATGCCGCTTCGAAGCACGTAGCAGCCGAAAATTAGCATCTCGTGCCGAGACTGCACGATCCTCACCATCATTGTTTCTTATTCTTTGTTCCTTCTGTCCACCACCGGCACCTCGCTGTGCATCGACCGTCTCAGAGCCGATTCACGACCACCTCGATCAGCAGGATGAATAAACGCAAATCGCTGGTGCGTAATTGAAGGCGATCGAAAGCAAGTACAGCCTCGTCAGGTCATCACGCTCAAAAGGAGAGATCGAGCGGCGGAATCAATGCTCTACTTCCGTCCGTTAATTGATTTACCGCTTGCTAAGCAACCGCGGCATTCTACTAATTAGCGCGATGCCTCAAGCAAAGAATCAGCCGAAGCGAAAAGTCGTACACGAAGAATTTATCCCGCAACATCTGGAGCTTGATTTACGCGTCTCAAAATACTATACCAACATCACTGCTGCAAGAAAATTACTCTCGCTGGAAAATCGAGTGAGTACGTGTGCCTCAAGGTAGAAAATCAGATACAACACTTTCTCATTCGCCGTGGACGCAAAACAAAAATCCGAACTCATTCGAAGGCGATTTTTGAACTAAAAAAAAAATGCAGTTATCCTTTATTAGAAACAAATTGGAAATTGCTAACGACCGAATCCCCCTGCTATGCCCGAGGACAATTTAGCCACGAATTCCTTGCTGTTCTCCCACACCGTAAATTTTACAATGTATAGTTCTCCATACTGATTGCAGTTCTGAACATAAAATCGTTTGAATAATGAATGTAAGGATTTTTCACTGTAAACCGTTCAAATGACAACGTAAAATATGACAGCTCACTCCAGCGTTTTTTTCTGCACAACTGGTGAACTTGTTCTTGGGAAAAAACAAACTGATGAGAAGTTCTTAAATTGGATGTTCTGAATCCATATAATGGAAAACAATACTAAGGTACTGTATTTTGAATAAATCTTGGAATGTGATACGCATTTTTTTGCATGAAATCTCAGACTTCATTGATACCACCGATCAACAAATTATAAATGAAGATGCTGATAACGTCAATAATATTCAACGTCCACCATTGAATTCCTACGTTACTCAACCAAAATTGACATATTTCCTCAACTGCAAAATTAATTTTGCAGCTTATGATTTTTTGTGTGTGCCAGGAACCTCCAGCAATAGGGAATGAACTTATTCGAAGAAAAAGTTCGTGCAACTTTCAAAACGTGTTGAACTTACCTTCAGCTATCATTTTTCATCTGAATTTCGAAGTTCTCTGAATCAGCACGAGCCAAATCGAGCAAAGGTCGGCTTCGTGTCTCACCTGCTGGCTCCAGGATTTACATCATTCATCTTTCGAAGCATTAGAAAAAAAATATACAGTGATAAATAATTGTACCTTTTCTCCTCAGATGTACAGCTAGTACTGTATAATTTCTTCTCAATACACGTTCAAATCATTCGACGGATAATTACTGCAAAGGATAGAACGTCGGGGGATGATTAGATAGATGGCATACAATATTTTATTTTGTTCATCAACGCATGTACAACACAACTTTCGGGATGAACTCAAGACTCAGTTAATCAAAGTGATGAAAAATTGTAATGCCCAAGAGACTCCAAGTTAGTCCTAACCCAGAAGGTTAAAAAACATACGCATAAACAAGTCGAATTTTTGGAAGAGCTTTTTTTTCTTTGCCCTCCCAAAACATTTTTGCACAGAATTAAAAATAAAAAACAAAGATTTCAAGATTCGGGCTATATTTGCTGATACTTTAGTACAATATATTGTTTAAAGAGTCAAGTGGCTGCAAACAATTGTTCCAAAAAGAAGTTAATCTTCCTAGTTTGAGAATTGCTTATTAACCCTTGTGCAGCAAAGTTGGACTTTTTCTGAAAACTTTGGTGCCTGTAAGACAAGCTTAAAAAATACATAACAGTGCATCCAGGGCAAAGTTGGGAAAAATCCTGGCATATTAAAAAAAAAAAAACCTAGAAAAATTTTGCCCAAAAAAATCCAACATTGTACATTGCCAAGGCTGAGCTTTTTTTTATTATCCCATTCAAGGATTAGTTTCATTACTTTCAACTTCTTGGCCCTTTCATTTTAGGCAATAGAAGAAGGGTTCCCATTTAGAGGCCACAAAAGATTAGCAGAAATAGTCTGCCTTCAGGAAATATCTCAACAGCTTTTTTTTTTTTTTGACAGACAAAGTGCAACTTTTCACTATAGGCCACCTGAGAGACCTGACTAGGCTTTCATGGCCTTTGAAAAAATAAATTTAAGTTGGCCCAGCACCAGAGAAAATCCCAGCTTAGTCCAGCAATGAGGAAGAACCCCTCAGCACGGCGGAAGGGTTAAATAAGACTTAATTTTCCAGCAAGTGCTCCTCTGAATTATTCTTTACTGAGGCTTTATTTTTAAATCAAATTTGTTTGAAAAATTCTTTTTTGAGTCTACTTTGCACAATAAAGATATTCTTGCTCAAGATTTCTTCTATTCTTCAGATTACAGGTTAGTTCTTGTGCTGGCTTTTATCCATCAATCACTCGAGCATTCCCCTTCCGCCTGCATGCATGCATGTGACTGTATACCGCCGCGGATGAGCAAGACAATCGGAGAGGACCTGCATGATTCTGCATCTTCTCCGCCATGCAAACGACGAAGAAGAAGCAAGTGTCGTCGTATGCACCTTTTACTGCTGGTTGGACATCGTGAGTCCCCCCCCCGGATACACGTTAGATCAGTATAGAGACGCAACCGGAACTCGGACCCAACGTCGGAACGCGGTTCCCACTTTCTCGGCCATTAGTTACAGGGATTGCGGCTTCGGCACTCTGCCCCCGCCCGTATCGTCCGTCCGGAAACGAAATAACGCCGCGACTTTCGCCCTTCGCTCTCTCTCTCTCTCTCTCTCTCTCCCCATCCCTCCCAATCTCTCCCTCACGCTTGTCCCTCGTGGTCTCCGAGTTGCCTTGGAGGAGGCGCCGGGCCCTTTCATTTTCACGGCGTCCCCCGCTCGCTCTCTTCCGCCATGCAGCGAAGGGCCACCGCCACTACCAGCACTGAACTGCCCGTCGTCGTCTTCCCCTCGCGGTCTGTTCATTTCACAAGCTGAGCCGAGGCGGCTCTCAGTTATACTGCGTGGATGGGGGAAAAGGTAACAGGAGAGCTTCTGCGGAGTGGATCACGATTTGGGGTCCACAACTTGACCGCAGGGATTATGCAAGTACAGCACTGTACTGTGCATATATAAACATGGATGGGTCTGGACTCTCTGCTGGAGACGTTTTGAGACTTATATGCATTGGGGAGTTTTTTTTTTTTTAATTTGGAGAGAAGTATTGATTGCATACAATTTTGTTGAGGAGGGCAATATAATTCAGAATGATGTCTACCTTATTCAATTATTATTTTTATTATTCTCTTTCTCTGATGGAGACGTTTTGACACTTACGCATTGGGGAGTTTTTTTTTCAATTTTGAGAAAATTTTTTCAATTGCATGTAATTTTGTTGAGGAGGGCAAGATAATTCATAATGATGTCTACCTTATTCAATTATTATTTTTATTATTAACCCTTAAGCTGTGGTCCCAGGCTATTTCCGCAGGAATTTCCCGCTAGACATTGTTAGAGTAAAAAAAAATATTGCACTGGCAAATTTGTCTGTATATACAGTACAGAATTTTTTTCTTTCTGTGCAAAAAAGGTGTTTGTGAGAGACAATTCTTGAAAATAAGTAATTCTGATCTGCGGCTTCAGTGATGTCAAGTGCCTGAGTCTCACGAGTCAAGATTTATGACCAAGACCTTCTGAGACTAACATGTTTTAGCATTGTTCCTTAGAAATACTATATGGAGGAGCACTAACAAAAATATAAAGATCGTTTGATTTCTCAAATATTTCGCGCTTCAGTTTAAAGTTCTTTTTTCACCTGTCTACCTTGATGCCTGTTATTTCCAGGTCTTCTAACATTTTTTATCATGGAATATTCTGCCACTTTCATACCATTATTGCAGTGGTTCAGTTGATATTTTGAATTTGTACGTTCCATCGCGGGTATTTTGACCAAAGAATACGTTTTATGGTACTCTAAGTATATACTCCAAAAGCCATGGTCCAAGTTACAACTTTTGTATTTATCTGTTGCCTTGGATAGTGTACAATTTTTGACCATAAGAAGGGTGAAGGAGCATTCTCCTCTAGCATTAAAAGTTTATGGGAGATCTCTCTGAAGTGAATAAAAATTCTGCGTACCATCCGATATACATGCGGCTATTTTGACTTCGTCCGCGACCTTCTTTGGAGAAAATTCTTTCGGGAAATTATTCATAAGAGTGGATGTTGAATGATTTTTTCTTTTCTGAGTCAAAAATATATACTTGAGCGAAAATGGGTCCTCCTTTCCGCGTAAGTTTTAGTTACTGTTCGAAAAAAGGAAGAAAATTAAACTTGATTTAAAAAAACTGCTTCAGGAATGTCCTTTAATATAAACAAATTTCTGTCAATATTTACATTTCTAGGATATCTATAATTTTTGATCCTGATATAACTTTTGTTGACCATTTGAGTGATACCTCGAACTTCCAAGGAAATGAAAAATTTGACCTACTTTGTGACTAAAAATAATCCAAATTGCGATTACCGTCCTCTTTCAGACAAGTGAATGCCAATTGATCTCACGTTAAAATCAACCCCAATAATAACTGCGCAGTTTAACATCTGCACAAGAGATTTATTAAAAGAATGTTTTCCTGTAGGACCAACAATGTTCAATTGTGCGTTAGCGTTCGATGTATCGAGCCATTGATTTGATTCAGATATGGTAAAAAAAAAGAAGCGATCAAGGAATTTTCCCCAAATCGAAGAATTTTTCAAATTAGACCCCCCTTCTATTTCAGTCATTTTTTTGTCAAGCAAATGTGATATATTCGAGTGAGTACAGTACTTTTAAAATTGAAAAATGGATTGAAAGATGCGTGATTACAGGTGGATGAGGGTGACCTGATTTGAAAAGGAAATGAAGCAAGAGAAACAGAAAAAAATCGTTCATGCTTTTCAATCATCTTATCCTCGTTCAAAATAATGTACATTATGTATTTAATTTTGTGCCAAAAAAGAGAGATAAAAATCCTCGCTAAGAAGTAGGAAATAAATCGTGGTACTCGTCGGCTGTACAGTTTTCTGTCATTTAATTTGAGGATGCAAATGCTGACAAGATTCTTTTCACAGTCCGGCGTTTCCCACTATATCCGAGAAAATGCATTCTCGTGTGTTCATGAATATTCATGAAACAATCCCGGATACGGCGATACATGCCTTTGGGAAAAAAGAGCGACAGGTTTTGCATGCCAAGTCTGAATGGTACAATTGAGTACCTGCACTCCACGTCTTCTCTTCCATCAAAGTCGCGTTAACTTTCTTTTTCCGTCGCCCGACCCCGGCATTCTGATGCAGCACCTTTTTCGTGTTGTCTCTCCGACAATTGATTCGAAGGAATTTCAAAAGTACCGGTGTAATATCACGTTGACGTTAATTAGCGCTAAAAGAGACACGCATTTTCTTTTCATACTCGGTTGAATATACTCGTGATTGATGCTTGTACAACCTCGGTGATGACCCGTTTCTCTCGACCCGAATAATCAACTACGCGTACATTATCAAAACTGATGTATATATCGCGAAAAACAGCAAAACATAGAATATTGTTTTATAGTAAACTGGCAGGATTACTGAGATACAGATATTTCATAAATTTCAGAGATCCTATGTAGAAAAAAAAAGATTCTTCGCTAAAAGTAGAAAATAGATCATGGAACTCGTTGGCTATACAGTTTTCTGTCATTAACTGGCAGGATTACTGAGATACAGATATTTCATAAATTTCAGAGATCCTATGTAGAAAAAAAAAGATTCTTCGCTAAAAGTAGAAAATAGATCATGGAACTCGTTGGCTATACAGTTTTCTGTCATTGGATTTGAGGATGCAAATAATGCCGACATTTTCCATATGCTTTCAAATTTTTTTTACGTCATCGATAGAAAGTTTTCGTCGATCTCCTACTTTTTTATATTATGCAGTATACGTCAGTTCTGACACCAAACTTTATTACTCTTCCGATGATTATTGCCTTGATCTTAATTTTTCAAACTTCCCAACAAAATATAGGTTGATCTGATGGATATAAAAATATCTTGTTGGTGTAAGCTTTTTTGTTCCCCCTCACCGAAGCGAAATTTGGACCCAACTTATGAAATGCAGGGTTCATGGAAGCCCGAATAATTGAAGCCTCTTGAGTGTCAATTACTTTTGCGATTACTACCTGAAGAATAATTTGGATATCAGTCAACGCTACGCAGATAAACTAATAGAGAAAAACTAATAGAAATAATAGAAAAAATATAAATGGAAAAAACTGGGTTTTTTCTAATGGAGTATATTGAAAATAAAACGTCCAAATGTGCAGAAATAATGTCGTTGAAATTAATGAGAGATAGAAATATCGGTGGTGAAATTTCAGCAGCAAAGTTTTCTGAATGTTTCATGCAAGAAAAAATTTAATCCAAGTGAAATTCCCATCAATTATACATTCTGTATATCATTCCTTCCGCATGACAATAAGGCAATTAATATTAGCAGAGCTGGAAGTACATTTTCCAAAAGCTGTTATTGGAACTTGACAAAAGGTTTGATCAGATACAATACTAGATATAATGGCCAGTTTATTTTTTAGTTCTGTACTGTATTTCAGTAGATGTACTTTAGTTGAAAATGAAACCCCCCCCCCCCCAATATTCGATGAAGAAACTGCAATTAAAAAACCAGATGTGCAAGACACCCGAAAAAGTAACCCGGGCTTACTTTCGAAATATTAAAAGAAACGTCTGTGATCAATATTCTGATTAAAGTCGACTCAATTTTTATTCACGTTGGCATTTTCTTAAATCATGAGTGATTCGAGAGACCACAAAGTATGATGATTTTCGACCGGTCTGCATTGCAATGGAAATTTTGCTGGGCTAAAATTACGTTAGAATTGCGCTTTTGTGAGTAAAATGTGTCCATCAGACCTCAAAACAATGGTCTGCTTTTAAAATGGACCGATTTTAAGATTGACCAAGAAAGGAAATAATGCTCGTGTTCAGTTTAGCCTGCGGCGTATTTCTTCGCGGGGGGTACTCTAGAATGTTTCACCTTTCAAGGCGTTTCGAATCAAAATTGCGGGTTGATCGAAATCCGCCGAAGTTCAAGTGTGGTGAAATATGGATTCGACATAATATTTCTAGCTTTATTCCTCGACAATTAAGAAGAAAAAAATGCTATTCCACAGATGCAATATACTTTCACCGAAATAAATTTTCATTACAGTACCTTATAGCATACGCGTAAAGACTGCGCGTGCAGTTTGTGTTCCGCTTGAATTGATTCTATAAAGGCTCAACATAATAAAAATAAACTGCACTCTTGTTGGTGAGAAAACTGAGAACCCACATCTTCGACTAAGATTCACGATGCAACTACCAACTTATTTGGACAGTTGCAGCGATCCGTTATTTTGTTTCTTTAATTTCTACACATTTGATTCTTACTTCAATTACAAGTACAGTACTGTTTAATATACTGTAGTGCTTTTCCCGTGCTGGTGTTCTGTACACTTTAATTACTGACGTAATCTTCTAAGTTTACTGGATTTGCCAATCTTAGCCTCTCAAACAACAGACTTGTGGTAATTTGTTCATCTAAAGTCGTATGCATCAAGAACAAATTTTCACAACAAATGCACTTGAACCTTGTTATCGGTGGAAATTGTATAACAATTCCCCGATATATATTGCGAGAATATTCGCCATCAAGCGAATATTGCTATTCGGTGTTATTCCTAACACCGGGAAGAAATAATATATTAATATATATTAGACCGCAACTAACTGACTGCCCCATGAGCGTCCGGAAACATCCCCGTGACAAAAAAGCCATATGAAGTGCGGGACCCGAAGTTACGTGGGCGAAGTTACCGCATCATGGAGAACTTTTCCTTCTTCCTCATCATCTGGCTATATGTCGGCGATTTTTCTTTCGCCCTGATCATTATTATTATTGTCTTGAATTCATCGCTTTATTTTGAAACGAAGAGTGCTTTACGGTCAGTCGGACTAGTAGTCACAGGCTGCGCTCATTTGGCTAAGCTCGCGCCCGTACAGTACTGCTGCGCAAACGACGAAAGCATGTAAAAGAAAAAGTACATTTTTCTTTTTCTACCTCTGCGAAAACGAGCAGAAATTAGACTGCAGGAAAGAACCGGGGTGTTAAGATTCGCAGTAAGGAATCCCTGATAGAATTGCACCTATTGTGATATGGTGCGGTATTTGAGATGCAACAATGTCATTTATGGGTTATTAACGACTTTGCTTTTTTGAGGAACCCGAAGACCATGAGCCTTAGATCTTGAATTAAAATCGATTAATAAAAAAAATTCATGATGATGAAAATTCGTCCTATACGAGGTTAATGAAAAAAATCACGGATAATTTAAACGGAAAGAATTATATTAAATCTATCGATAAATTATAAATTAAATAAGCAAGGAATCAGCCCGGAAATTTATGTCGGTACCATAATTCTTGAAAAGAAAACCTGTTCAGATTCCCTTTTAAATCTGCCTGGAAATACTGTATATTGACTTGTAGTAGTGCACATCAGCATAATTGTATATTTCTTGTATGCTTCTGAGATGATTTACTTCAGAGCATTTTCAGCTTCCTGGTGCTTCTTGTGCCAATATTAATTTTATCCGAGTTTTCATATAAAAATAGAGTCAATGTAGATAATAAAGTGGCAGACATTAAAATCATAGTGCTCAATTTATTTGCTACAATTTCAATTTTAACTTGATTCAATGCACATTTGCATGCCCAGTTAATCAAAGCCTACATGCATGTTCTACTGTGCTAAGAATTTCTCAGCAGTCGTTCAAATTTTTTTCCAAGAAAATACTTCTTATACATCATGATAAGGAGTTGGTGATGATGATCAGAAAAACCAATGCAAGGTGAAAGAAGGAATTTTGGACAGATTGACGCGAGTCCTTTTAATTTATAACTCCAGCAGGATGTATTTCATCCAGGAAAAGACCCAAGGAAAATCAAAGATCTACTGAAAACGAAAACTGCTGCCAATTTTTACAGTTGTTCTAAAACTTTCATGGCGGAGATTGGAGCAATAACTTTTCCCCTTAAAGACGCACAAAGTTTGTTGTACATGGCCGCAAGTGAGAAAGTGATGGAATAAAATAAAGTACCGGTACTTGGGAACTAATACCGCAATAAAATGATTATAATTTTGGGATCGAGGGGCCGCGTTTATTTACGAATAAAGAAAAATGCAAACGTGACAAGTTCGAAAGTATATTTTAATGTCTTCCAGGCGTTTGAAAAAATAATATTGCTTTCTCATGAAATACTGTAATATCTATAGCTCATAGGTTTCAGAAATATTCGTTTGGTGAGAAATAACTTACGCCACATTATCCACGCTTCTAGCTGTAGGCCATTAAAAATGGTTATTTCTTGTGAATAATTGGAAGACTTTTGAAATACCCGTAGTATCTAAGCAATTGTTCATGCATTTAAGAGGCATCCTGTTTCATTTAAAAATAAATAGCAACTTTAAACATTGCGATCTGACCAAGCTTGCTAAAGTTTTACGTGGCCATCAAGTCCGTTCGGGTCGAATTCTCCATCATGCAATTAGCCAAATTCCTGGGATACTTCTGCCAACAAAATTTGATTGCACGCATTTTTCTTTCTGCAATCTTCCCCGGCTTTTGAAGGCAGCATGCAGAAATGTGGGGGAGTTCATCACACGGATTCAAGCGAACCTTGAAACCTTGCGAGGAAGAGTCGTCGAACAATCCAGAAAATGTCGAACCCCTTTCTAACGAGTTCTTCCCCACCTGCGAAATGAAAGGGGAAAATCGATAATTGCACAAGTATTTCGTTATCATTTCCCGGAATTACCTGGGCGTGCAGTAGAACAAATCGCGGATTTCGGAAGAATGTTTGGGCAATGCAGCAGCAGCAGCAGCAAGTGAATTTTCTCATCAACCGGAACCCAAGTTGCGAAAGCATCCGGTCGCTTTATATTGCTGTCTCAATCCATGGCCCTCGATCGTCGTCGATTCAAAATAAACCGATCGGAACGGCCGGAAGTGTAAAAAAAAACAGTGCTTTCTGATGTCGATCGGGTTCCCTAATTAACGGCGGCGAGCTTTCGTTCATCGACCGGTTCATTCATCGAAAGGTTACCGGCAGTAACTCAACTTTCTTTCACGCCATCGGCGGAATAAATGCCACACTGCCTAAGAACGCGTGAAAAGGTTCAAGGCCCCCTTTCATCTCGGAATTCCCGTCACGTAATGAACCGGAAGCAATGTAATACGACCTCTTGTATGACGCGCGGGCTGCGATAAGAACCGGTAGCTGCTGAGGGAATTTCGAAATGAGGTTGACGTTCATAAAAATAAAAAAAAATTACTACTGTCCGACAGCTTTCCTTTTAGCCAACAAATCAATTCCGAAATTTTCCCGGAACTGAAACTAACAGTGCAGATCGAGAAACAATATAAAAAGTTAAAATCCTTAAAATATGGGACTCTGTTCTGTACCGGATCGAATTAGTGGGTGAAAAAAGTGGAGGAAAAGAAGAGAGAAAGTGCTGAAAACTCGAGCACACTTCTCAATAAAATCGAATATAACAGTTGGAAAAGTCTGACAAAGTAACATGATTTCAAAAATACTGCGTCCTGGCAATGCAATAACTTTAAAATACGGTACAGTTGAACCTTGATAATTCGACTTGATGTATGACGATGTGTTTTGGAAGGAAAGGAAAGGCTAATTGTGAAAATGAGCCCTTGCGTCCAATTCCAGCATCCTGTCAACTTATTTCAGAAGAAATTGAAGGCCCAGAATGTCATCATTTAAAATTTCTTCCAATTATTTTATGTTTCCCACTGGAAAATGCTTGTTTCCCTAACTCAAAATTTCCCGCCTAAGTCGAATTCTTTGCTGCTGGTCGTCCCTTGAAATTCGACTTGGAGAGTTTAATTAAATTTATTGTCAAGTCTATTTTGAAGGATTTTAATCATTATGGTGGCTACTGGCAAGTGTACGAACAGCACAGAAATTTAAAAATTAAATCCAAGAAAAAGTTGACATATGTGTTCTTTTGAAGTTTGGAAATGCTTCTGCAGTATGGCTGTTTTAGTTCCACGTGTCTTCAATTAATTTACATGCAAGACACGCGTACAACAAAATGTTGATTAAACTCTAAAATTTGAAGTGATGCTCCAAGATCAAGCATCTGAGGGTTATCAAAGCATTTTTTCACATTTTCCTTGATGTCAGGATGTTGAAGAGAATAATATGGATTTAGCTGATGCCAGAATTTTTCTGTCATTCCTGAAATTCCCACGGCTTTTCTAAAAATCTGTATTCTCATTATTTGAGCAAGCTAAGAAGGAAACCTCGAAAAGGCAAAGCAGTTTAATATCGATCTAATTTCCAATGTTCCACTCTTTATACACGTGAGGTGAACAAACTCATGCTGTTCGCTTTTCTTGGTGCTGAAACAAAATACTTAATCAAACTATTTTACGGTAGATGAACCAGCTTTTTTTGCAAGTTCCTTTTTTATGGTTCATTACCGTACTGGGGGCTGAAGAAACTCTCGACGCGTCTCACGTACTTACGTGATAACTTTACTGAGAGCGACGATTATTATCAAAAGTTTTGGCATTGTCACTATAGAGATTTGAGATTTTGATGGTGGAAAAGGTATCCTTTCATCAGGACACGACTTTTAAATTCGACATATACCTAATTAAATGGAAAGCTCTTGTCAGAGTTAGGTGAGTACGGAGATAATAAAACATGGCTCCAAAAAAATTTCCCGCGGTACTTTTTCCAACTCAAGATTCGAACAGAAAAAAAGATTTATCTTCACAGGTTTCCTCGACGATTGTTCAAAAATCTTTTGTTCAACTAAATTTCTCGAGCTTTGTGAAAAAAAACCGTCGAATTACGAAAAAGAGTGACGGTGGACGGAAGTTTTTAAATCTGCACACTGATCCGATCTGTGGTTTCCTAATTATGCCGTTTAAAAAAAGGCCTTTTACAACGACGATATATGCGATATGACGGTCGAAACTAAATCGGATTTTTCGTTGGTTCGACGGAGAGTGAAAGCGAATATTTTATGCATTTTCGCTTTGGCTGGAATCGCCTCGAGGAAAATTATATTCTATAGCGTCGGCGCAAATCAATCGTTTCGAGTCATGCAGAAGAATTCTCGCGAATTCCTCAAGCTTCACGTGCAGTCGGAAGGTTAGAAAGTATTTATCCACACAAGACCAAGCGTTGTTCAGTTTTATAACCTGAGGTCATGAATCAGTGTTTGGGACTGGGGGAAATTATACCCATCGCTCCTGATTATTATAAAGTTAATTCATATCCCCTTTATTTTTTACCATCACTCATTTACATGATTCCACATGTACATCTCATAATCATAAATTCATTTTGTGAATAACTTTTGAAAACGTTATTTTCTCAAAAGAATATTTTATTGCGAACTTCTCGTCATCTTTCGCATGCGAAGTCTCTAAAAATGCACAGCACACGGACCATAACGTGTTCCCTAAATTTTGAACAAGAACATTTCATGCATATTATTCAATGCAAAGTACGGTTTAATCATGTTACAACGAATCTCATATTAAGGAATAATCGATTTCAACGTAGTTCCTTTCTATGTCCCTGCCCAATATATAGTCACGATATTAAATGAGTTACTGTACTTTATAACGAATTTTTCGTTACAACGGGATTATTTCACGGGTCCCAACGGCTTCTGAAAAACGATTTTATACTGGACCATGCTTAATGTATCGTACAATAAAACTGAATTCAATTCTCTGCTGAATTTCAAATATTTTAATTCGAATAAAAAGTATTGATTGGTGAGGATTTGAATAAATTGACTTGAACGAGGAAGATGTTAGTTTTAAAATATATTTTGAAACTTTAGAAGAAAAATAATTTTTCATTCGAAGTGTGGTTTTCATCAAGAAGACTCCTTGATTCTTTCACAGTAAATTGCGCAATTGGGGGTGTTTCTGGCGAGTATAAAAATTATGGTGGTCTCGAACATTTTTTTTTTTAATTTGCAAGCATGCATTGGCTTGAAAAGGTTATGGGATCCATGCCTTAAATTAGCGATATATTTTTCAATTAAACCATGAAATTGATTGCGGTTTTGATCACAATAAAATTGAAAAAAATAAATGAACCTTGAAATTTTTTTTACTTAAATGTGGCAGTCTGTTCCGAACTCTACAGTAGACGATTTTAAAAATTATCGTTCGATTGAACTAGGTTGGATACCCTTCAACAGATATACAAGAAACGGTTTAATGTAAAAGCTACAATATTCTAGAGCTGTGGTACAGAAAAAGTTTCAATTTGAACTCCCGGTAAAATTTTCCACAACCTATGACTATTTTATTTTTCTCGGCCAATTTTTTTCTGATGCATTTCGCAATACCTTTCCATTTCACTCTGAAATCAAGCATGATACGATCCGAATTCCAACAGCAGTTCTCGTCATTGTCGGCAATTCTTCAATTATTTTCGGATATAAAAAAGCGACACGCATTACAATCGACGAGCAGCATGATGTCAGGTTTAGAGAAAAAGTCTTTCTTTTTGGTTTCCAATCATCAAAATAATTGCCTGTTTTTTCTTTATTCTTTCGAGCATACGGAATTTCTAAACCAAACGGAAACTGCTGGGTTAATTCACGTGGAAGTGACGAGTTCCGAGGGTGTGCTTCGAAGCTGTTGAAAACGGGAAAGTAACTTTTGACGGATTTCTGGAAAGAAGGAGCGAGGGAAAAATTATAGGCGGTCGGAACGTGAAGTCATGTGTATAGGATGCAAAAGAAAAACAAAGGGAGAGAGAGAGAGAGAGAAAGATGAAATGCTTGTGCGTGATACCGTTGTATTTTCTTTGTTGCGTTGTTCTCTCTGCGAGTTTTGTCGGGCCCAGGGTTTTTTTGTTTTAAATTCCGAAAGGAAGGAAACACTCTATGGGGCCATGGTGTTTCCTTTTACTCGCGGTCGTCACTTCACGCCTACTCCACATAATCGCTCGGGGTTTTTCGTCTCATTTCCTCTCCCACGAGAACAAACCTCACTCTTCATATAACTTTTTTTTCTTCTTCCTCTATCTTTATCGTATTTTCTGTGCGGATGCATACTTCATGACGAAACCTCGACTCTGGCGGACCGGAATTCCTTGCCTTTGGAAAGGAAGAAAAGTATCCGGAGAAAATACCTCTGGATGAAGAGCGATATCAGGAAGTGCCGAGTTTGAGCCGGGTATTATGAAAAATTCCAAGAAACCCGAACGAAGTACTGCAGTATCAATCAAGAGTAGACAAAAGGTTTGAAAGAATACGTCCAGCACGGTAACTCTTTCCCAAATTGTCTCAGAACATGAAAATGGTCCACACAAAAAAAGTTGGTAGAGATGTGTAGATGAGAAAGTTGCAGAAAAGAGAGTACATTTATACAAAATTCAGGAAAACATTTTCAAAATTTTCCAACGTTTGTAATAAAATTTCCTTCACTTGGAATAAGAGACGCAACTGTGTCTGGGTGATTTGGTACCGATGGTCGAAGAATGTTTCTAAATTCTGGCTCAAATTATCAACTGAATTTTCGTACACCTTTGAAAAACATGGTAGGGTACTTCCGTAACAGGCCAAAAATACCGAGTTCCCATATACTTCAATGGGATCTCATTGAATTCGTCCAGTTCATGGAAAATGAGGAATTAATCCCAACAAATCAAATAAAATGCAGCTCTCAAATTGAAGATACAGATTATAACTATTCAGAATAAAAAAAACCCACACAAAATATGATCCTCTTGCATGAAAAGGACTCAAAAATACAAACAAAAGGTATAGGTCTTGCATACCTGTGCATCACAGATGATAGAGAATGCCATGAAAATGATTGCAAGAATTAACCTGCTTTTGTTTATAAATTCAAGGAAATTTACAATAATATTCATTTTCAACTTCTGTGAATATAAATAGCTCAATTTGTTCAAGAAATATTCAAATTAAAAAAAATTTTTTTTTGCAATTTTCTAGAAATGTTGAGAAAGGTTCCAGATGTTTTGCCCAATTTTTTTTGGATTTTCAAGCATCCCCAAGTCGAACTGTCTGCATGTTGGGATGTTTGTATTGCATGGTCTTACTGCACTGTTTTGTCCGTCTCCACAGGTGACAAAAACTAAACATCAAGGCAAAAGTACAGGAAGCACCCAACTGACAAAGCTCATGAACTGAGTTTTCTGTTCCTATAAACAATTGTAAGATTAATCTATCACTTTCTGGAGATGGAAAAACAGCGAAAAACATTCCTTTTCTGCAACATGGTGCTTCCCAAGACCAGCAAGTAAACTTTTTCGAGTATTATTTGAGACTTGAGAAACGCAGTCTTCACATA